>APFE031473631.1:27659-53887 GCA_000404065.3 Pinus taeda
ATCAACGCTGGAGATAAATAATGTTTAAAATTTGAATGAACCTTAGGAAAGATCAACAATCAGGCAGAAGCACATGCCATTCATAAAGGGATTGAATTGGCTCTTGATAAGAGTGTTCACAGTATCTAATGCATGGCAACTAAGCAACAATAATTATGTTTTTTGGAATAGAGATTATACCGACTCCATAAATTTAAAATTTTAGTAGGTCATGTGCTATATACGGGTCAAGGAGGGTTTTGATTCAATATTCTTTTCACATATTACAAGAAATTTACATTCAGAGGTACACAATCTAGACAATTCAACTGCTAGAAATTTTTGATGATATAAGAGCTAAAATTTTGTAAAACTCTAGAAACCATTACTATTTATCACAAGACCTATGTCCTAGTTCATACTTCTTCTTAACCACCATTTTGCTATTACCTTGTTACTCTTCTCTCAATAAGGACACTTCTTCTTAACCACCATTTTGCTATTACCTTGTTACTCTTCCCTCAATAAGACATCATATGAGATTTCAATACATGGATTTTCAAAGTATGAAAGCCAGTTTTAAATGGTAGATTCTGAAAGTACCAAGGTCAACTGAAAAAGGTTCTAAATAGCACAAGAAACGCAAGGTAATTGAAGATCATTCTGACCATGAAATTCAGAAGAGACGAGTTATTATGATTAAAAGATTTGTTTTCTAAATCATGTCAATCAAACTCAAGAAACAAAAACAAGTGTATAGACTTTGTTTCGAAAACATAATTATACGTTGTTAATATACTCTGTTTTAAGAGATTTCAATAATGAATAACGGTTGAAATCAATTCATATCAATCCAAAGCAGGCATGGATATTTGCATGAGTTTGGTTTATAAGTCCAATTCCTACGCAGAGGTCAACTAAGCTGAATGTTGCCCATTAACGCAGATAAAAGGAAAGAAAATAATGGCTTAGGGACCCTACAAATATATCACTATTGTCAACACATTCTCCTCTCCCGATAGCTCTGCACTCCTTATATCCCTGTTCCCCAAGCAACTAGGAAGACAAGTTTCAAAAGTGCATAGAAATCTGTTTGCAGAATCAAATATTCCAACTTAGCACAATTCCTACACATCCCTTGGAAGTACAAAGGTTGTCTCCAACACAAATGGCAGACCACCAAAGAAATGGACTCTCCTATAATTGTGATGAAAAATATGCTCCAGGTCATAGGTGTAAAAAACAGAAATTGTTCCAAATTGATATGCCCACTCAAGACCTGACCGAAGACATAACTACTGAGAGACACTGGAGTTACAGGTTGAAAACACCAACACTCCAACTCAAGCAGATATCGAACCTATTTCTTCATGAAGAACGGTCAATCTCTCTGCATGCATTATCGGGCATTTCAACTCTAACAAAACCCTGACAAGGAAACTCTAACAAAACCCTGACAAAACTCTAACAAAACCCTGACAAGGATTTAATCCTATAAAGTTTGCTAGTAAAAGCTGAGCGATATTAAGGAAATAAAAGAGTAGAAGCTTTGTTCATAAAACAGTAAACCCTACCCATTTCTGGACTATATAAACTCATCAGCTGTAAAAACAAAATAACCTTCAAATAGAGATGCACCGTCACAAAATACTGCCATAAAATTAAACAGAGCTAAACCCTAATAAATTAACAGTATAACTGTGATTAAGGTCGTAAAATGTCCACGACTTCCATACAAATGTCCATACAAATGTCCACGGCTTCCATACAACACTGTAGCCCAAGTCAATGTGAATAATAGAGAATGCCAAAACAGACAGAATGCCATAGAATGCCTAAAACCCTAAACCCTCAAAAAATTGCTCAAAATACTGCCATAAAATTAAACAGAGCTAAACCCTAATAAATTAACAGTATAACTGTGATTAAGGTCGTAAAATGTCCACGGCTTCCATACAAATGTCCATACAAATGTCCACGGCTTCCATACAACACTGTAGCCCAAGTCAATGTAAATAATAGAGAATGCCAAAACAGGCAGAATGCCATAGAATGCCAAAACAGAATGCCAAAATGCCAAAACAGACAGAATGCCATAGAATGCCAAAACAGACAGAATGCCATAGAATGCCAAAACAGACAGAATGCCATAAAATGCCAAAACAGATCACAAAATCTCCTGTTAGAGTGCTTGTGTTGAAAAACACAGAGAGCAAAGCTGGTAGGATTAAAAATCCTACCGGTTACAGGCCATGGATGGTCGCCGACCTCCCCCACCTTCCCCACAGCTCGCCAGACCTTCTCCACACCTGCAACGTCCTTTTCCACACCTGCAACACCTGCAACAGGAAGAAAAAAGCCATTAGAAGCCATTAGAGATCACAAAAACAACAAAAACAGCCTAAAAATGCTATGTTACCTCAAGCTCAGTAGAATGGCGACTGACTCCTCCCCAAACAACAAAATCGCCGAATAAGACCACCACCAGAGAAATGCTAAACAACTGGCGTTCCATGTTAAACAACTTGCATTCCAGAACGACCAAGAAATCCAGGCGGAGGCGCACAAGAAAAGTAGAACCGCTGTCCCAGCCAGAAACCCAGAAACTCCATCAAACACAGTTACCAGCACACGAATAAACGACTCTGCGCGCAACAATACAAACCCTGTCAACCGAACACAACATTCCCCCAAAACAATAACTAACCACCATGCGTGCAGGTTACAGGGCCGTCCCGCGCCATCTTCGGCGGGGGGCTTCGCCCAACTACCGGCCCCGAGCAGAAAGACAAAGGGAAAATGGAACATCGTCGAAATGAGCCCAGACCAACCATGTAAACGGCGCGAAGGAAGTGTTTTAAGGTTCGAGGTGATAGCCCACACGACCAGCTCCACGGTGGACAGGTGTCGTACCGGAGCCATGTGGGTTGACGCGTGTAAAAACGACGTGGCGGGGAGGGCGCACATGTATTGGCGACCCTCCCCTAACTTATTATGAGAACATCAATCTTGAAAAGAAAAATTCTAAACAGAACGTCAATCTTGATGAACAAAATTTTAAACATAACGTCAATCTGAAAAGCAAAATTTTAAACAAAACGTTTCTTGACGAGAAACATAAAAACCCAAAACATTAATTTTCTTTAATATGACCGGTAAAAAAAATCCAAATTCCAACCCTACTTGTCAGCATCATTGGATAATACTGATCGTAATTCTACGCCATCACCATAAATATTTATGTGAGAATAAGAACGAACATTAAAATAAAAACCCAGACGAAGAGGACCGACGTATTCTGAAATGAATGTTGCGAATCCAAGTCAAATACGATATTCGCTTGACATGACAGAACCTTTATAAATATGACATTGACGTGACAGAATCTTAAAATCATGATGGCGAAATAAATCAAAGTGACATTGACGTGACAGAATCTTAAAATCATGATGGCGAAATAAATCAAGTCTAAATAAATTATTTTTATTTTGAAAGGTGGACTTTGCAAAGTGATTGCTTAATTTTTACTCAACAATAGATTAATTAAAGAAAACTATTTTTATTTTGTAAAGTGGACTTTGCAAACTGATTATCTAAATTTTACTGAGCAATGGATTAATTAAAGTTCAAATCATTATCAAATAAATTATATCTTGCCAGCTGTAAGTATAATAACACTTATCTTCCTCTCAGACCCTATAGGTTATACCTGGCCAGCAATAAGTATAATAATACTTATCTTAGTCTGAATAATATGGTGTGTTTTTTTAATCTATAAATATAGAAATTCAATTTATATTTATAACAAAGTTATAAATAGAATCTTGATGTAATGTGATGTGTTTTTTTAATATATAATATAGAGAGTCTATTTATATTTATAACAAATAAATCAATATTTATTTTACTACGAAATTCAATCAATTTATATTTATAACAAGATAAAATCTTGATGTAATGTGATGTGTTTTTTTAATATACAAATCTAGAGAGTCCATCTATATTTATAACCAAATAAACTAATATTTATCTCACTATGAAATCTAAAATAAACTAATATTTATCTTCTTGTGAGATCTGATGCAATGTGATGTGTTTTTTAATCTGCAAACATAGAGATTTCATTGATATATTTATATATTTGTTCAACAACCTGAATGGACATGCAGTTGTAAATGTAAATGCTCCACTCATTAACGTTGACATTTTGTTTCTTTATGGTTTTCATTAATTTTAAAGTTTTTCCTTAATGGATATCTCCCTCGGAAGTTTTGAAAACTCTGAATGGCACATGGAATCGTAAATGGAATTGGTCTATTCATTAAAGTGTCTATTTAATCCTTTATTATTTTACGTTAATTTATAAGTTGACCAATGTGTTAATCATTTTCTAAATTCAGGAACAATTCTATTTCAACCATAATCATTTTCTAATAATCATTTTCTAATCTTAAGAGCAAGTCTATTGAAATATTCGAAGGATGAAAAAAGTTATAGTAAATGGTAATTATACCTAAAATAGAATTACATATTTATATACTTTTTAATTAAAAATATTATTTATATATAGTTTAATCAGGGTATAATTTAATTTGAAAACAAAGGAAATTTTAGCAGAATTTTGACAGAATTTGTCAGAAACTTTTGAAAATCCAAGTTACAGATGTCAAGCTTGGTTGTTCAGGGACTTTTTATGGTATTGAATCAATTTCCACCATTAAAAAAATATATATATATTAAAACACTCCCACGCTCAGATTTTAGGAAAAAAAGGCCAGATTCATCAGAAATGAGACACTCACAAACACACATATATATAATTATACTCTCTCTCTATATAAATCAATTAGAATTATATATAAATTAGAATAAATCTATTATATATATATATTTATATCTTATAATTAAAAATAATGTTTACTAAATTTAGAAAAAAAAACATTATTTCAATAACCGATATATATATATATATGAAATTACATCATTTATTATCTTATATCAAAAAGATATGTTTACTTAATTTAGAAAAAAAAACATTATTACAATAACCATGATATAAATTTGATTATTTTTTCCCTTTGCAAATTCTAGGGTTTCTTCTACATAGCCATACATGTATAGCCATATATGTCCAACTCCATGAGAGGGGGCATTGCCCCCTCCTTTAGCCAAATTGTTGCAAGAGTTCATAATAAGTTTGGATCTACTGGTATTCCTTGTCAATCTTTTCATCTTCAACATCCTTTTCATAGAGCAGTTGGACAAAGTGGGATTTCTGGTCTCGTAGCAAACCCTCAGCTGGGTGCATTGTGGTAAGCTAGAAATCATGTTTTCCTGCCAAAAGAAATGCAAGATCCAAAATACAAGGTTAAATCTAGTAAGATTGGAGAATATGTCCAATATATGTAGGATCACACTTCTCTAATATGCAAATCTATTGGATTATGGCCCTTTAAAAATGCCTTGACTAGGTGGATCCAAAATAAATGAAACTCCCACGGTCAAGTAGAATTGGAGTAGGGGCTAAGGGTTTCTTTCTAGTCATTTTATCCATATTGGAAGACAAATCAAGGATTTTTGAAGGAGATCCATATTTTTTCAACAATGCAGGGCTCTTCATACGATTATGGAAGGAGCAGTGTATTCTAAATAAGGAGGATTTCTTTGCAACCCAATGTAGCTCTATCTCTCTTCTCTTCCCAAGGAATATTGAGAGGAAGAAACCCTTAAAAGCATCGACAATGTTACTGGAAACTTTGTTAAATTATTAGAGGCTACCAAGAGAGGCAAGTACACTTCATATGCACGAATCTATGTGTTTATTTTTCACGGCACTTCAGCTACATGTCTATGTCTAAGCTTATGATCATAAACACACTAAAACAACTCAACACTAATACTTTACATGGTGGAATAACATACATTAGTGAATCGACTAATGCACATGACAATTTTTAACCTTTTTAACCCACAATGTGTTATATTACAAACTTTAATACAATATCCTTAGAGCTCCTATACTAGGGATCATGGCCCTTATATAATGCTTACATACAACCATGATATAACGACACGGTTAGGTCTTGGTGTCAACAATTATGACCACCAATCTGGCCTGAATAAAGTACACTTTATGTAATTGTTGATGTAGCACTCCACAACCCTTTTAGTCCATGTACATTGAACACATCTAGGAGGTACTTTTCCTCCCCATATATTGATCACTGCAACTACATCTTCAACTTTCAAACCTGCCACGCTCAACCACACTTGGCTGCTCCAAGATGAATGAACTTTGGCCCACTAATTTTCCCACTAGTAGCGCTCTTGCTCCACTAATATGTATGCTTATTGGGTCTTTTGGATCTATCCTATTATTAGCGATTTTCCACACCAAATCCCTGAAATAGGGCTCCATCAAATCTACCTCCTAACAGTCCCTTTCTTGCTCCAAGAATCATTATACATGAGGTCTTTCATATCTACCCACTATCAATATCATTGTTTCTCCAAGGGTCACATAACTTACGACTTCTTCCCACTACATACTGCATACGAGAATAAACGTTCCTAACTTCATTTGTGAACATAACTTAGTTGCCTTCACATAGTGTCTTAGCTACTCCAAGATCACTATCATAAGGCCCAGCATATCTGCCCACTTGTCAACCTTCTAGCTACTCCAAAATGTTGATCCTAGGGCTTCTAAAACTGCCAACACACAGTCCACACGTTGTCTGAACTAGGGCTTCCAAAAATTCCCTCTTAATTGTATCAAGCTTACACATTAACGATAGTACAAGGGAATCTAGATTTTCTATTCAAACTCTATAAGAAATGAATTATTTGTATTAATATAAATGGAAGGAGATTACAACCATAAGTAGTAGTTGATCTTGTAGAAGAGCTCCTCCAAGTTGTTGACTTGTCCTTTCCTTGTCACAATATGCACCTCCAATCACCCTAAATGCATGAGATGATGACCACTCACTACAAAAACATAAGCGCAGAATCACTCTCCAAAATCCAACCCCCAACCACATCAAAGGTTGGGAATATATAGAGAAGTAGGGTAAGTTGGGAGTTCTTATCCAATTACTGATCTAGGGTAAGAGATACACCTTTGATGGAGGGATAGGATCAAAGGATAAGTGGTGAAAACTCCAAAGTAGGGAAGGATAGGATTTGAATGTTTTATCCAAGGTAAGTAGTTGAAACAACTTCTTGAAACTCCTAGAAGGGGAAGCTTCCAGAATCCCGATCATTCTCCTAGATTTCTAGAACCAATGTAGGTGTAAAGGGGAGCAACCTGCTGGTGACCAACGCAGGCCATATTGGAGCAACTTGCTGGTGAATGCACCCCAGTAAGCTTACAAGGAGCGTTAGTCCTAAAACTCGCTCAAATGATGTAGTTTAGGGCTGAAATTCTGGGAAACGAAAGGTACATGCTTAGGGATTTGTGCAAGATGGTGACAATGGGGAATGTGATGTTGATTGATCCCATTAGGAGGATCACTAATCGGATGTGACAAAATTGCCTATAAAAAACCCCAACTAACCAAGAGAATTAATATACTCCTCCATTTGATCAAGACACCCAATGGTTTCCTTAGGCTCCTTTGGTCCATTAAGGTTTCCCACATGCAAATAATGACTAAAAAAATTATTTTCTTCACTTGGTTTTGCACCGACACCTTGGGTGAAAAACCCCATCGCTTGGGTACTTTTCTCACAAAACCTTTTATGGTCAAAATTCTAAATCCAACACCTAGGTTTGTGGAGTACTTCCAAGACTACACAAATCAACACTCCCTCTTAGTGATGCAATACTTCCATTGCACTGAAGTAACCATCATTGTTGGCGACACTGGCCCATCTGGCATCCACCATTGCAGCATACCCTATAGAATGGACCACACTATCCTCGGTAGTGTCTCTGCCTCAACCATAGTAGAACTTGAAGACTCTAACTTTCATAGGGCATCTCCCTCTGACTCTAGACTCCCTCTAAGTCTACACAATCTCCACTGGCTCACACTATTACTGAGCTTGTGTCCTACATGAATTTGTAACTATGGTTGGTCTTCATAACATATTTTTTAGTCACTTGATGTAATTATATTTATCATTGTAAATCATACTTATAAATACTTAATTCAAAGGAAAAATTAATTTGAGTCGATGTCCCATTGCAACTTTTAAAAGATGTAAATTTGAAATTTTTAGGTTACTAGGTTTTTGCCCGTAGTGGGTTTTCCCAAGGTAAATATTGTCTCTCTTTTATGCATTGTGATCTCTACTATTCTAATGTTTGTTGAATTTTTGAAATATAATTGTTGAATGATATATTGGAATAATTTAAAGGAAGATCTACATCAAAAGTAATTATCAGAATTTTATAAATACTATGCTAACCCTAATTACACTAGAAAATCAACATAGGATCAAAGCCTTGCTGACGAAATGAAGGTACACTGAGATCTCTTTTGAAGAAAACCTAGAGCGAGCATTTATTAAAGTTCTTCTTGTACATTGGCATCTATGGCTTCTTCCATGCAATTTAAAAACAAGCTAGAGGGAGCATGAAACTTGAAAGCTTGGAAAGTCAACATAGATCTTATTCTTGCCAGAAACAAAAACAAAGTGTTGGATATTGTGATAGGAAAGACTACTGAACCATCTGATGTAGTTGGAAAAGAGAATTTTAAGGAGGATGACATTACTTCCATGAGTCTAATAGTGGACTCCATTAGAGATCATCTCATTCCCTACATTGCAAAGCATGATACCTCCAAGAAGATGTATGATTCCCTAATAAATCTCTACACTATCAAGAATGTTGGTTAGTTCATGAGTTTAAATAATGATCTCTGAAATACAAACATGGCTATTAGCAACACTATGGCTTCATACTTTGTGAAGATTTTGCAAATCAGAGATCAAATTCAAGCCATTGGGGAATCAATTCCCGATCAATAATTGTGACTACAACACTCAATGGTCTCAGTGTCAACAATTATGACCACCAATCTATGGTCTCAGTGTCAACAATTATGACCACCAATCTACCTTGAACAAAGTATACTTTGCCTACTTGTTGATGTAGCACTCCACAACCCTTTTAGTCCACATACATTGAACACATATAGTGGGTACTTTTCCTCCCCATCTATTAACCACTACAACTGCATCTTCAGCTACCCAACCTACCACTATCAACGACACTTGGCTGCTCCAAGATGACTGAACTTTGGCCCACTGATTTTCCCACTAGTAATTCTCTTGCTCCACTTAGATGTATGCTCATTGGGTCTTTTGGATCTACCCTATTATCAATTATTTTCCACACCAAATCCCTGAAATAGGGATCCATTAAATCTACCTCCTAACAATCCCTTTGTTTCTCCAAGAATCATTATACATGAGGTCTTTCATATATGCCCACTATCCATCTCCTTGTTGCTCTAAGGGTGACATAAATTAGGGCATCTACCCACTGCATACTGCATACGAGAATCAACATTCACAACTTTAATAGAGCAGTTGGACAAAGTGGGGTTTCTAGTCTCCTAGCAAACCCTCCGCTGGGTTCATTGTGGTAAGCTAGAAATCATGTTTTCCTGCCAAAATCAATGCAATATCCAAAATACAAGGTTAAATATAGTAATATCAGAGAATATGCCCAATATATGGAGGATCACACTTTGATCTGCAAATTTATTAGATTATGGACCTCTAAAAATGCCTTGACTGGGTGGATCTAAAATAAATGGAACTCCTCGGGTCAAGTAGAATTGGAGCAGGGATAAGGGTTTCTTTCTAGTCATTTTCACCACATGGGAAGATAGATTAAGGATTTTTGAAGGAGGGTCGTATTTTTTCAACAATGCAGGTCTCTTCATGCGATTCTGGAAGGAGCAGTGTAAGCTGAAGAAGGATGATTTCTTTGCAACCCTGGGTGGGTCTATCTCTCTTCTCTTCCCACGAAATATTGGGAGGATGAAACCCTTAAAGGCATCGGAAATGTCATTGGAAACTTTGTCAAAGTATTAGAGGCTACCATGAGAGGGAGGTACACTACATATGCACGAATATATGTGTTAGTTTTTCATGACACTTTAACTACAAGTCTATGTCTAAGATCATGATCACAAACACATTAAAATAACTCAACACTACTACTTTATACAACGAATGACATACATTAGTGAATCAACTAGTGTACATTAAAATAACTCAACACTACCTTTTTAACCCACTATGTGTTATATTACAAACTTTAATACAATAGCCTTAGAGCTTCTATACGAGAGATCATGGCCCTTACATATAACCCTGATATAAGGACATAGTTAGGTCTTGGTGTCAACAACTCTGACCACCAATATTCCTGAAACAAAGTACACTTTACCTACTTGTTGATGTGGCACTCCACAACCCTTTTAGTCCACATACATTGAACACATCTAGTAGGTACTTTTCCTCCTCGTCTATTGATCACTGCAACTACATCTTCAACTTTCCAACCTACCACTATCAACCACACTTGGCTGCTCCAAGATGAATGAACTTTGGCCCACTTATTTTCCCACTAGTAGCACTCTTTCTCTATTAAGATGCATGCTCATTGGGTCTTTTGGATCTGCCCTACTATCATTGATTTTCCACCACAAATCCTTGAAATAGGGCTCCATCAAATCTACCTCCTAACAGTCCCCTTGTTGCTCCAAGAAACATTACACACGAGGTCTTTCATATCTTCCCATTATCAATCTCCTTGCTGCTCCAAGGGTGACATAACTTAGGGCTTCTTCCCACTGCATACGAGAATAAACATTCACAGCTTCATTTGTGAACAGAACTTAGTTTCCTACACATAGTGTCTTAGCTACTCCAAGATCACTGTTATAAGGCCCAATGGATCTAACCACTTGTCAAACTTTTAGTTACTTCAGAATGTTGATCCTAGGGCTTCCAAAACTTCCCACACATAGTCCACAACTTGACTGAACTAGGGCTTCCAAAAATGACTTCTTAACTATATCAAGTTACACATTAACGATAGTATGAAGGCATCTATATATTCTATTCAAACTCTATAAACATCCCTACCCTTATACTTCTTCTTCCACTGTAAAAATCCACTTCTTCCTAGCCTTCTTCATGCTCTTCTTGTCCTGAGATCTGCGACCTACACCTGAGACAAAATCTGGCCTAAAAATAGGTAAAACATTGTCCGAAATCACTATAGTCTTTTTTCCTTATCATAGGTATTCTCCAACACTTGGATCTCTCCTTGGGGCATCAACTTGAGCAAGATATTACAAACATACTAGGGAAGATTCACTTGATTGTTAGGTGCAGGAAGATGTCCTAACTATGGCATACAAACCTTTTTCCTAAACCATAGGATAGACCCTCCACACTTAGAAAATCTACCAAACACAAGAACACAATCTTACCTCTCTGGAAACTTGGAACAACTCCCAAAGCTCCACAGATTTGGGCACCTCACAGTCTAAAATTTCAGCCCATACTAAGTCCTAAACAACTCAGACCTCTACCCTCATTTCAAACAAAAAAAAACCCTTCGTCCACTATGGAAACACCCTTCTTAGGTACAAAAAATACCTAGTGTTGCTTGAGGAACCTTATACCATACTTGACCTCCACTCTAGCCTTGAAATTAGGGTCTCGACCATCTCATATCCAGTTGTAACACTTTGGCTTTTACATAGATGTAACCATAGATGCGTATGAACAAAACTCTACCCATATTGATCCACGAGAAACCTCCTCAACTCTATCAAATCAGAATTCTAGGCTAGAACCACAACTCGTCTTTGTCTCCTTGCTAGATCGACTCCCTTGAGGTCTGCAACCTTCATGTGCTCTTTCTATTAATGAATTTCACTTTTCTTCAGTGATCAAATGACTTGAGACCTCCTCTTCTTATGGTCTTCTTTGAGGGTGCACATTAGCCCTTAAGGGGTATCTTCAAGCCTAGGCCAACTTGAATTTTTCGTCAAAACCCCAACTGACCAAGAGAATTAATATCCTCCTCCATTTGATCAAGACACCCAATAGTTTCCTTAGGTCCCCATGGTCCATTAAAGTTGACCACATGCAAACAATGACTAAACATTTACTTTCTTCACTTGGTTTTGTGCCCACACCTTGGGTGTAAAACCCCATCACTTGGTTACTTTTCCCACAAAACATTTTGTGGTAAAAAATCTAAACCCAACAACTGTGTTTTTGGGGTACCTTCAAATCTACCAAATCAACACTCCCTCTGAGTGACACAGTACTTCCACTGCACTGAAATAACCATCATTTTCGGTGACATTAGCCCATATGGCATCCACCACTGCAACTTACCCTATAGAATGGACCACACTATCCTTGGTAGTGTCTCTTCATTAATCTCTCTAGAACTTAAAGATTATAACTTCCATACGACATCTCCCTCTAAAGCTAGATTCTATCTGAGTATACACAATCTCCACTTGATCACACAACTACTAAACTTGTGTCCTACATGAATTTGTAACTATGGTTGGTCTTCATAATGTACTTTTTGGTCACTTGATGTAATTGTATTTATCATTGTAAATCATATTTATAAATTCTTGAGTCAAAGGAAAATTTAATTTGAGTCAAAGTCCCATTGTGACTTTTAAAAGAAGTAAATTTGAATTTTTGAAATAAAATTTTTAGGTTACGAGTTTTTCCCTGTAGTGGGTTTTCCCAGGGTAAATCTTGTCTCTCTTTTGTGCATTGTGATCTCTACTATTATACTGTTATTTATTGTTGAATTTCTGAAGTATAATTGTTGGATGATATATTGGAATAAGTTAAAAGAAGGTCTACATCAAAAGTAATTATCATAATTTCAGAAATACTATGCTAAACCTAATTGCATTAGAAAACCAATATAGGATTAGGGCCTTGCTAACGAAAGGAAGGTACATTGAGATCAATTTTTCAGAAACCCTAGAGAGAGCATTTTATTAAAGTCCTTCTTGTACATTGTCATCTATGGCTTCCTCCATGAAATTTGAAAATATGCTAGAGGGAGCATGAAACTTCAAAGCTTGGAAAGTCATAATAGATCTTATTATTTCCAAGAACAAAAACAAAGTGTTGGATATTGTGATCGGAAAGGCTACTGAACCATCTGATGTAGCTGGAAAAGATAAGTTTAAGGAGGATGAAATTACTTTCACGTGTCTAATAGTGGACTCCATTAGAAATCATCTATTTCCCTACATTCCAAAGCATGATACCTCCTAGAAGATGTATGATTCCCTAGTAAGTCTCTACACTATCAAGAATGTTGGTCAGTCCATGAGTTTAAAGAATGAGCTCCGAAATACAAACATGACTAATGAAGACACCTTGGCTTCATACTTTGTGAGGATTTCACAAATTAGAGATCAAATTCAAGCTATTGGAGGATCAATTCATGATCAAGAACTTGTGACTACACCAATCAATGGTCTCCCTAGATTATGGGATGTATTTGTAGCAGAAATAATCAGTTGGAAAGAACCACCTTCATTTGAGAAATTATGGACATCATGTGCTTATTGAGAAGAAGCAAGATTGATGACTAGAGATCGATAAGATGAAGAAGTTCAAGCCTTTGTGAAAATTTCTGACAGGAAATTCTACTACAGTAACTGATTTATTTTTCCTACTTATTTCTCACAATACGTTGTTTACAAAACCTTCAACAAACATTAAAATAAATTCTACCGAAGTTATCATTCAATAGCATAGAGAAAAATAACAGTGTACAAGCACAAGAATCAATTACATCAACAAAGTTATTTTTGGACAATTGTCCCCAGAAAAATCCAATGCGGGAAAACCGGTGCAGCAAATGAGGGTTTATTTATTATTCTTTAGCAACAATCTCTTTACAAGGAATAATTATGTAGTACATAAAGAAACCTTCAAGAAAACACCTGAGATAATTTTCCTCCTTAGCTAGGAGAAATCCTGACACCACAGAGACCCTTTATCCTTCACTATGTCACCCCTGCATCATCTGCATGAGGACTGCGTCACCTACATGAGGATTGCCTGAGATCTCTTCCCTACTTGCGTTGTCTCTCAAATCTTTCCCTCTGCATTGTTTCTCTGAGGCACTGCATCACCTCCCTCCTCAGTCTTTGACTCATGCTAAAATTCTCATCTTCCTTCACCTTGCAAATCTCCCTCTGAAATCAAACTCCTTCTCCTTGAGAATCGATTTCCCTTAGGTTACTGAATATTTGCCTGGTGTGTCTCAAAATGACTCTCAAGTCTTCTCTTATACTTTTCCTATTGACGAATCAATGACTGAGATTAAGTCTCTAATCAATAGCTAAGATTAAAAAACACTCGATCCTCTTCCCTTAGAAGCTTCTCACCCATATCTTTATTAATAACCATTAATATTTTTATTTTCCTAAGTTTAGACTCAGGAACCCATTAAAAATATTAATTATTTTAATAACTCCTCATCTGGGTGGAATTTTTCCAAGCAATTTATGGGTCTTGGAGATATCACATGTTCTATCCCCTCCACAAAATTTCGGAGCTAGAGCACATCCGATGCTACCCAAAATCAACACTCCCTCTTAGCGAGGAATGTGCTCTAGCAATACTTCCCAATAGAAGCATCACATTGATCCAAAACATCAGTCCTCTGCGTTGTTTATGCTTGACCTACTGCCCCTCACCTACTGCGTTGTTGCAACCTGTATTGCTGCCCATGACACTGCAACTATCACTACTGCATTTGTACTCCAGCTCCCTCTGAATGTGTTGCATCATGCTTCCCATAGCATTGCCACTGCTAACTGATGCACTGTATCTCCTTATACTATCTGCTTTTGCTACTGAAATGGATTCTTGACCATCCCCATATTCTCCCCGAAATAAGAAAACTTTGTTCCTCCTAGAGCCTTGGTGAGGATGTCTACCACCTGTTCTCCTATTGGGGTGTACCTCAAATGTACTGCCCCTCATTATGCACAGTCTCTGACGAAGTGACACCTGATATCAATGTGCTTCGACTGATCATGAAAGATTGGATTCTCAGAGAGCTTAATGCAACTCCGATTATCACACAAAATACTAGTTGCTTCCATCTTTCTCCTAAATAGATTCATAAGAAATTTCCTAAGCCATATGGCTTCGCACGAGGTTGTGCTAGATTCCATATATTCAGCTTCAGCTGAGCTCAGAGCCACGGATTTTTGTTTCCTACTACACCAGGAGGTCATTACTGATCCAATGTTGAAACAATACCCAGTGGTACTTTCTAATCTACTGAACTTCCAGCCCCATCTGCATCAGTGAACCCACTCAACCCAATGTCATTGCCTTTGGTGTACATTAGTCCATGCTCAGATGTTCCTTTATATATCTGAGAACATGCTTGGATACTGCCCAATGTGACCTCTTTGGTTCTACGATGAACTGATTGAGGGTGTTGACAATGTAACAGATGTATGCCTTGGTATTGACTAGATATATCAGGGACCCTATGAGTTGTCTCTACAAGGTGGGATCGACTTCTTTATCTTTGGATGCATCAATATTATTCCATTTGGTGATCATTCTCTACAACAAGATAGTAGAGATTAGGGTCTGTGTCACTCTTGATGAATCCCATCTTCTGCAAGTAGCCATAAATTCGACCATAGCATGCTCTAGGTGCATGTTTAAGCCCATACAAGGCTTTCTTCAACCTGCATACATGAGATTTCTTCTCATGTGTCTCAAAACCCTCTAGTTGTTCAATGTATACTTCTTCTTCTATCACCACGTTCAACAACATTGTCTTGACATCCATTTGGTGAATCTCTCACCCCATCTATGTTGCAAGGGATATCATGGATCTAATAGAAGTATACCTGGCAACTGGGCTGAATGTTTCTTCGTAGTCTATCCATTCCTTCTGTGCATACCCCTTATCCACAAACATGGCTTTGTATTTTTCCACACTGCCATCTATAGCGTATTTGAATTTGTAGAGCCATCTCGAACCTACAACTGACCTGTCCTGAGGCCTAGGTACCACTTCCCAGACATCATTGACCATTGTGGAACTATATTCCTCCACAATAGCATCTACCCATACTTGATGCTAAACAACCTCCTGAAAACTAGAGGGTTATCCAACCTTAGCCACCAAGGCTTGGTATTTTTCTGGTTGTCTACGCTCCCTTTTCTCATTCCTGGGTGCACCGCCGAAATTCTCTGCATCTCATAGTATCTTTCGAAGTTCTCGTATCATTCTACCAATGGTAGAGGGTATATCTATCTTCTCCTCTTCTTCCTAAGAATCCACCTGTTGTGATACCTATGGAGTTTTTCATTTAGGAGAAATATTAGTACTAGTTTCCGCTAGACAAAGTGGCTGGACCAATGGATCATGCTTTGACTACTCTTCGGAAGGCATTTCTTAGGATTTCCTAAAAGCTCTGTTCTCCATGAACTTTACATCCTGTCGAATAAAGATCTTCCTATTCCCCAAAAGATATAATCTATATGCCTTAGAATTCTCGATATATCCCACAAGATATCGTTTCTCCACAGTCTAATCCAGTTTCTTCCTCTTTTCTTAGAGTACATGGTAGTATGCCAAACTCCCAAATATCTTGAAATGAGTCACCTCAGTCTTGTTACTGGTGAAGACACTCTCCAGAGTAATCTTACCTAATGACTCGTAAGGAGTCCTGTTCTGGACATACACTGTCGTGTTGCATGCTTCTGCCCATAGAAATGTGGGCATATCTTGATCATACAACATCACCCTGACTACTTCAACCATAGTCCTGTTCTTCCTTTTTGCTACTCCATTCTTCTCTGGATTATAGGGGGTTGTCCACTTTCTTCTCATGCCTTCCCTTGCGTAAAAAATAGTGAAGTTCTTGTCAATGTATTCTCCACCATTGTCTGAGCACAATATCTTTATCTTCTTTCCTATGAGATTCTCAACTAGAGCCTTGAACTCTTTGAATTGACCAAAATCCTCATCCTTGGTTTTTAGAAAGTAGATCCAAGTCTTTCTAGAAGGGTCATCAATGAAGGTGACGAAGTACTCAGCACTAAGATCTCTTGTGGACATGGGTCCACAGATATCTGAGTGTATCAATTCCATAACACTCTTAGCCCTATTGTTGCTTCTAGAAAATGCAGCTTTGGTGTACTTGCCTAGTGTTCATCCTCTGAATACATCTTCTCTTTCCGTACTCAACTCTGGAACTCCTGATACTATTCTATCGAGAATTCGTAAAGCCTCATGGGGTAAGTGTCCCATCCTCTTGTGCAATAGCTCATTCAAATCATTTTCCCCATTGCTAACTATCAGTGCCATTAGAGATTCTAGCTGTAATCTATACAACCTATTGCCTTTGACTCCAATCTGGGCCTTCTTTTTCCAACTCGAGTGTTTGACATATACTTTCTCCTTAATGAAGGAAACATCATAGCCCTTGTTTTGAAGCTAAGATACAGAGAGTATGTTCATCCCCAGTCCCAGCACATGCAACACATTAGTTGCTCGAAGTCGATCCCCTGCTTCTGTTTGAAATACTACGGTACCTCTTCCTACGGGGGTACATTTTCACTTATTTCCCATGGTGATCTGGAAGTTCAACCTTTCTTCCTAATAATTAAAAAAACATTCTCGTCTTCCTGTCATGTGCTGAAAAGCTCCACTATCTATATACCAAACCTCAGAGGAGGCAGAACTGGCTAAGCAAGCGAATCCTTCTTCCAGTTTGGAAGCTAACATAGAATAATCATGATCCATGTTCCTTGTGCTCTCTTCTCCCTCTGGCGATCTACATGCATCCTTCTGAGTTGATGCCCTGACATCATGCTCCTGACTCATAACACACTCTTTACTCCTATTGTCTAATCTCTACTTTGATACCATGTGAAAATTTTTGACACGAAATTCTACTACAGTAACTGATTTATTTCTCCTACTTATTTCTCACAATACATTGTTTACAAAACCCTTCAACAAACATTAAAATAAATTATACTGCAGTTATCACACAATAGCATAGAGAAAAATAACAATGATATACAAGCACAAGAATCAATCACATCAACATAGTTACATTTGGACAATTTTCACCGGAAAAGCCCAATGCAGGAAAACCGGTGCAATAGATGGGGGTTTATTTATTATTCTTCAGCAACAATCCCTTTATAAGGAATAATTCTGCAGTACATAGAGAAACCTTCAAGAAAACACCTGAGATAATTTTCCTCCTCATCTAGGAGAAATTATGACACCACAAAGACCTTTTATCCTTCACTACGTCACCCCTACATCATCTGCATGAGGAATGATTCATCCTTGTGTCATCTGCGTGAGGACTGCGTGCGATCTTTTCTCCGCTTGCATTGTTTCTCAGAGCTCTCCCTCTGTGTTGTCTCTATGAGGCACTAAATCACCTCCTCCTCAGTCTTTGACTGATGCTGAAACCCTCCTCTTCTTTCACCCTGCAACTCTCCCTCTGAAATCAAACTCCTTCTCCTTGAGAATCAATTTCCCTCGGGTTACTGAGTATTTTCCCAGTGTCTCTCCAAATGACTCTCAAGTCTTCTCTTATTCTTTTCTTGTTTATGAATCAACGCCGAGATTAAGTCTCTAATCAATGGCTAAGATTAAAATAGACTTGATCCTCATCTCTTAGAAGCTTCTCACCCATTAAAAATATTAATGATTTAAATAACTTCTCATCTGGGTGGAATTTCTCCAAACGATTTCCGGGTCTTGGAGATCTCATGTGTTCTAGCCCCTCCACAAAATTTTAGAGCTAGAGCACATCCGATGCTACCAAAAATCAATAGCCCTTGCTCCTTCTTCAAGAACAAGGGAAAGAAGAAGTTTGGACCTCAACATAAGAAGTTGGGAAAGGGATATTCTTCCTCTAAGAAGAAGAAAGACTTGTCATAGATACAATGCTATGGTTTTCAAGAATATGGAAATTTCAAAAGAGGTTGTCCTAATATGGCTAAAAATAAAAGAAAAGGGAAACAACATGCTTCTGCAAAATAAGTTGAAGAAGATGAAAAACCAAAGAAGTCCAAAGGTGAACAAGATTCCTTCTACTATTCTTCTTTGATGGGTTCCTTTGCAGATGATGATGAAATTTTTATGGTGGATAGTGTCATAATGATGGAATATTTCAAGCTTGATAGAGAAGAAATTGTGTTAAAGGGTTGAATTGGGAGACAATAAGAGATATGCATTCAAGGGAGTTTGAAAGGCACCCATAGAGCTAGAATTTGGTAGCAACGTTCATCTCAACAATGTCCTTTATGTACTAGGTTTGAAAAAGAATCTTGTCTCTATTTCTTGTTTAGAAGATAAAGGAGATAGGGTTGCTTTTGTGGATGGAAAAGTACTTGTGTGGTAAAAGGGATCTAGTATAAATGATGCTAAGGCTATTGGGATTCGTGATGGAAGAATATATAGACTTTTGATTGAACTAGATCAAGAGTTAGTACATGACGAAATAGATCCAAGTGAGCTATGATAGTGAAGGTATGGTCATATTCATTTAGATAATTTTTTGAATTAAGTGAGTGTTAGGGGTTCCTGAACTACAGATCAAGAATGATGGTGTATGCAAAGGTTGTGATCTTGGGAAAAACATTAAGAAACCATTTCCAAATAGTGACAATATATCTAAGGAATATTTGGAGCTGATTCATTTTGATGTATGTGATATGATGCCTATAAAATCACTTGGTGGTTCGTTGTACTGTGTGACCATTAGAGAATTTTTTAGGTCTAAAATGGGTCTCAAAACAAAATTGTACAACCAAAATGAAATTTATAAGAACCAATAGGATTCAAGATGATGATGTCAACCATGGGGGATGATTCACCATTTTTGGAGTAAGTAAAAAAAAAAACTATTTTTTCAACTTGTATTTTCAACTTATCTCCCTATAGTTTTACTCAAGTTTTGAGTGGAAGAACTCGTTGGATGCAAAATTTAATTCCTCGTCCAAGGAGTACACATGTTGCATAATTTTGATAGACCCTTCTAAACAAAAAATGAGAAATACATGAAAAACGTGATCACAAACATGTTATTCATGTATTTATCATTTTTTGTGTAGTAGGATCCAACGAAAGTATGCAACATGGGTACTCCTTTGATGAGGAATTCATCAAATTCACGTCCAAAATTTGATGATGTAATCTAATCTTATTTTATTATTTCCACTATTATTTTATAATATTCCTTAGGAGCCCTGTTACCCACCACCTGTGGGTGTTATCGTCCTCAACCAACAACCAACAACCCCTTGCAGCCACCAGATAGCTTTATGTGCCACTATCTCTGCCACTTGAGCCAGCCATGTGATCCCTCACCCATCTCTTATGATTGTATGTTTGAAGGTGGGCCTACAGACCTTGAAGGTATGGATTTTAGTTGTGTAGTTGGGTAATTTTGTTTACTTATTATGGACACTTTTGGGCATGGATTGGTGGGGGCATTCAATGTGGGTTTGGTTTGTACTATTTTCTCCTCTTTCCAATTTGATGGTTAGTCTTGTATCCTAGTCCCATGGGATCTATTTTATTGGATACTAGATTTAGGGTTGGAACTACATGGGAAACCCCATTTTGGTTACATGGTCCTGCTTCCCGACATGATATACATCACTCCCTCTGCTCGTTATAACCCCATTCATAATATTTCCCTCATGGGTTCATAAAGAGTTAGCCTTCCCCCTCCCCTTCTCCACACTTTGGATCGGGACTGGAACGATGTATTGAAGGTTGATGTAGCTAAAAGAAAAAGAAAAAGCATAATTTGACCACTCTCAACAAGAAAGGTACCATAAAATGCAAAATATGGTCGAGACATACACATATAGCATGTGGGAAAAAGTCAAACATGAGATCTACCTCTTTCATTATGGTGATCACATCAGTTCCTAGGGTCCATCATATTAACCCCTTTCATCATTAAGGAACTTGTTGCCGCTTTAAATGGCACCCATAGCACAAGTGCTTCGAGAGACACATAAATATTCCTAGAGACGTCTGTTGGGTTGACTGTAGACCAGTGCCTAGGACATCTTAAAGAGAGGAGTGCACGTAATATTTTCAAGAGGGGCTTTCAGTGCACTCCAATTGTCACACATTTTTAAAAAGAAAATAAAAGGGGGCTTGGTTCAATCGATCTTCATGAAGGTACACTCAAGCTGATACATGGATCCAAATGTTCAGGGGGTAAATCGGGCTAATCACAAGGAGGAATGTGTGGTTCTGGTGTTCGACACACAACAATGAGGCAAATTAATATTGCAATTGTAGTAAAGGTGAACAGGAGGAGAGAAAGGTGGGAATTCAATGCATAGGGCTACCAATGGATTCCGAGGCAACAATGTTCTAGCAGAAATATGGAAGAGGTAGGAGATGAAAGAGTGGCAAGAGTGGAGCGCTAGTTAGGGTTTTAGGCCATATACTCATGGGCACATTTGTATCCAAAAGCTTAAGAAAATATGTGCACATTACATATACTTAAGTAAATATGTAGCTAACACATGGACTGTTTCTACTTGGTAAAAAATATACAATCATGAACAAGGGAGAAACCGACAGCTTCATCACACTATTTTAGAGAAAGAAAAACACATATGTAATGAGATTACAGAGGGGAAAACATACTGCACATCACCATGATTGGAATCACCAGAGTTTCATTAATCTTTAGAATGAGTCCCATTCACTAGTCCATTTACATTCAGAAATATATATTATGAGTCCCTTGTGAAAAAGAATTTGAACCAAAATGGAACCATACTATTTGGACCATTCTGGGTGCAGAATTCCAAAACCTCTATTAAGTGTTTCTTCCCCCTATTTATAAGAAGAGGGGGAGCTTTGAATTAAGAGTTACAAAATATCTCAGCCAAGGATGAGTTGTCTGATGGACTGGCTGCCTCGGCCTACGATAGATCTACAGCCCAAAATGATTTCTAAGGATTTTATTCCTTTCTTGGAAATACATAAAAACTATAGAATAAACAGAAATTACATAAAATAGAAACAAGGGAAATTGAATGATGATGGAGGAAAATGTCCTTCTGCTGCTCTTATGAAGGCCCTTGATTAGGCCACATCTATACCATGATGCCTTTCCTGTTGTTCAACATGTTCACATCACTTTTTCCTTAACTTCCCGATGCCTCCACTCTCTGTAGTTGGTAGCGATCAACTATGTTCTTGTCACAGAGAAATAATAGAGTTTGTCTGGGCAGTCTTTCACTGTGTATCCGAGTGGAACCCCATGCCGAGCCATTAAGTCCTCATGAGTCCCATGCCTCCATTTATTGTCTGAAGAAGTGCAACGAAGTAGTCAAATTCATTTCTACAGCTCGTGCAGTCCTTGGTTTCTTATTGTAGGGGCTCCTAAGGGTTTAGCCCATCTCAGTTTTCAACTACTCCATAACTCTATTCAAAGTCTCAGCTGTCGACCCATTCGACTTTAAATCTTTGTACCATGCTTATCGAGGCGTCACTGTATTAGGACTTTCACTCTAAGAGGCATTATAGAATAGCGAGTCCCAATCTCATTTGGACCCCTACAGTTTAGCCCCTTTGAGTGTTTCTGCATCATATGACCACAGGTTGTGACCTGGGGCTCAACCAAATATTAGAGGTTTCTTATCAGTAGGTTTCAATCGGGGACTTTTAACTTGGATCTATGACATTTCAACTTCGCCAATATCCAATCACCGATGCCCCTTTAGTGCTTATTCCTTTGATCTTTGGCCCCTTATAGGACTGCAGGCCAACCCTTATATCGGAGCCCCTTTTTCGGTGGATTCACAATCGGGGTTTTAATATTGATGTAACAACATGCCTCAACTTGCAAATGCCGATTTGCGATCTCGGATGTGACATCATCCTCTTCCATGTCTCACCTTGTGAGTGGTGACACATGTCACCTGGATATTCCCTATTTGGACCCTTGAAAATGCCAGATCTGCATGCCACGTGTCCTCTATACCACCACATCATGCTGACCATAGCTACCATGTGGATTTATAGGGACCAATGGTATTCCGCCACATGGTCTGTTGGAGGAGAGAGAAAAGGCCCATCCTTCTCTGGTTTTTCAGTTGATTTTCTTTGTTAAACAAAATCGGCCCTCCTGACACTTTAACACCATCAGCGTTCGTTGATCACAACCTGGTTAAGATTGGCATTTTGATGACACCGATCATCAATCATTGATATGGCCTAGACACAATATGAGATTTGCAATATCAACGATCGTCCCATTGACATTTTTCTCTAACCTCGTCGACTTCTACTTCCTGAAAACTCTGATTTCGATTTGCGATGATTTGGGACCTCCGATATGCTCTTCTCCCCAATCCTTTGATGCGCGAGCCCATCGATACAGGACCTGTGATCGTTGATAGACCATGCCTTGAAACTCCAATTTTTGATTTGCGATATCGGCAATCGCTAATTGGATATTTCACTCTCTTCCCTTGCTGTTGCTTTAGTAAGCTCCGATTGCGATTTGCGATGAGTCTTACCCTTGGTCTTTTTCTCTTTGTTTTCTAACTTTTAAATGGCAACTTCAATATGCTCTAACTTCTGATCGAGAAGTCCATTTTTGGACTTCCACATACCATTGGAAAGCTTATTCTAAGAACTATCTGATGGAGAGGGCCCAATTTAGCTTTGAGAGATTCTATGGCTTGGAAGATGGCTGCAAAATTTTCTGCTATTTTGCACTTTGGGAAACTTGAAAACACTTTTTTTTGTAGCGAGTGACAACAGAATCTGTGATTGTCCCAACCCCTGGTGGGCGATGAACTACCCCACCATAAGGGGGTATCCACTGCTATATCTTACACATCATGATCTTATCCCCTCGATCCCCAAGCAATGATAAAAAAATCAATAAAAGACAAAAGGAATATGAAGAAGGGTGAAAAAACAAAGGTCGTGGTAACTGATGTACCATGATTTCTCCCTCCAATATTCGTACATACAAGTGTGGGCTTCCCTTATTATGCCTACCCTTGTATTGTGGCATGTGGCTTGGAGTCTTCCCCTAATGTCTATCACATGACACCTATCATTTGATGGATGTACCATGGACATGTCACCCCCTTTAGAGGTAGAAACCACTTAATAGGGTCCTTGGTTAACCCCATTATTGAGCTTGGAGACATTTGTACATACTAAAGGCCACTATTAAAGGCAATTCCACTATGAATGGTACATTTGATTCCATGATTTGTAAGCTCTTTTACTCAATTATTATAATGGTTTGTTGCACTGGAAGGTGAGGGGACACATTAGATCTTATACAGGATTGCAGATGGGTCCCAATTTTGGGTTTGGTCTCCCTATACGGGGTCCAAGCCCTCCAAAGGGTCATATTGGAACTTGTAGGGTGAGCGTTGAGATCCATGGGATTCCACCATAGAAGAAAGCAGATTTGCACTTCATCGATCCCTCGACACTGTGGAGGTTTGCCGTTACACCAAAACCCGCAGGTATTAGTAAACATTACAAGCCAGTAAATAGGATCCCCAGGGTGGAAATTACGGATTCTATAGAGGTGCGGTGATTCTTCCAACACCCCCCTCAAACGCAGCTCGGGGGAATCGAACCTGGGTCCAAGCTCTGATACCATGTAGGAATATACAGGGTAAGTTCCTCAAATAGAACACCAAAAGGACACCGCTCACAAACAGATCACAGATCAATACACCAGTATTTTGACGTGGTTAAAACCCTCAGAGAGGGAAACAGTCCATGGCCTGTGCCAACGTGACTACTACAGGAAATTTATTAATAAAAGAATGAAAATTTACATAAGCTTCTCTCATGCACGGTGAACCTACAAATGACCCTCCATGTGCTTTAAATAGAATTCAGGGACCAATCGGGTGTCAAGCCACGGATCAAGTGTCGGTAATACCGAGGAGAGAATGAACCGTCGGATCACTACATATCGTGACCGTCGGATTGTAAGTTACAAAATGTACAATGGTAAAGAAACACACTTTACCTAACTCTATACCTAACTTTATACTAGACCAAGTTGAACTTAACTATTTCCTATGTGTCGGAATATCCTAACACATAGAACCGCAATGTAATATGGATTTCACCCAAAACTCTTAGGCTACATCTCCTTGATCTCTAGTCAACTCAACTAGGCTCCCTGGGATTATGGTACAAGTCCTTTCACAAGCTCCATACATAACTCTAATGGTTTACAAAAAACACAATGGGCTTAGAACACCATCTTATCCCTGGCTCTGCAGCCCTTAGGCTTTCTGGCTCTGGCTCTAGCTCTGGCTCTCAGCTCTAGCTCTGGCTCTAGCTCTGGCTCTTGGCTTTGACTCGTGGCTCTGGCTCTCGGCTTTGACTCTAGCTATTGGCTCTTGCTCTGACCCTTAGCTCTAACTCTGGCACTTCAGCTCTCACTCTTGAGCTATCAGTAGCTCGCTCGACCTCCAAGCGGCTGTCTCAGCAACTTTCAACTCTCTCATTTTTGAGCAACCTCTAAGCAGCTCCAAAAACTCCCTCAGCTTCATGTGCTTCCGGCTACCTTGTCAATTGAGCTCTCTGGATTTCTTGAGGCATCCTTCTAGCTCTATGGATTCCCCAGCCATTTCTTTGTGTCTAATCATTTCTCTAGGGCTATGCGGCTTCTTTTGCTCCTTGTCTCTTTGACTAGCCATCTAGCTCTATGCCTCTCTGGCTCTCTCTGCATTACAAACACATCATTGTCTATAAAATGCCCACTTGCAGTGTGGCACAATGATAAGGGGTAATTACAAAGGAGTCGGGGCATTCCTTCA
This sequence comes from Pinus taeda, assembly GCA_000404065.3. Taxonomy (NCBI): domain Eukaryota; kingdom Viridiplantae; phylum Streptophyta; class Pinopsida; order Pinales; family Pinaceae; genus Pinus; species Pinus taeda. The sequence goes on from APFE031473631.1 coordinate 53,523, forward strand.
AGTAAAACCCGAAAATGCAAGAAAATTCCAATACACAGAGTTTTACCAGAAATACACTACATAGCACAAAATCTTAGACTTCAAATTCTATGAAATCATGCTTATAATCCCTATTGGGTCCACCCTTTTATGGTTGTCGCAAGCCTACCATTGATCTATGTGATCTCTGATCCAATGGCTGATAGCCATTTTGGGTGGTTAATTTGAGGAGAGGTTACCCACCTGAAATGGCGGTTTTCCATTCCTGCACCATGCCTCGTGTCGGCCAGTGTATGGGATTGGGCAGAGCCCAAGGATAATTTTAGGGGCGAATGTTCGCCCTTTGGCGAAATTAAGGGGTTTTAAATTTTTAGTGGGCGAATATT
>APFE031473631.1:53907-65897 GCA_000404065.3 Pinus taeda
GATCAAGTGTCAGTAATACCAAGGAGAGAATGAACCGTTGGATCACTACATATCGTGACCGTCAGATTGTAAGTTACAAATGCACATAGTAAAGAAACACACTTTACCTAACTCTATACTAGACCAAGTTATACTTAACTATTCCTATGTGTCGGAATATCCTAACAGACACCATTCATTGATTGCTCGTGTTCCACATTTTTGGATGAGTATGATGCACCTAGACCACCATGCCCAACCGAATTCACGCTTACACCACACACTTGGTAGATGTTCCAGGGCCCATATGAGGATATGTCTCACCATGGGAGACAAAGGGAGGGCTTATGTCATCATTCTAGCCCTTACATATGGTATACATGCATTATCGATCCACTTGGAGACCCATGAGGATGTCATTATGCTCCCAGACCCACTTGGGGACACCACATTTGATTTTCTTAGATATCAAGGTGCCACCCCCTTGGTTGCTATGTTTGGTGCATATTCTCTCACCTTGACACACTTTGGACTCCACTAGGCCTCTTCAAGGGCCCAATGGTTCATTTTATTTACTATTGTTCCCTCTTGAGTGGCTTATCTTTATGTTATGGAGCAATCTTGGTGGGTTTGTCGCCAAGTCATGTCATTATTGTACATTATTTTATTATTTGGGGCTTAATTAGGCCAAATTAGGAAAATTAAACTTATTAGGAAGGATATAAATTGATGAGAGCTCATTTTAGTTTCGTCATCACTTGGATTTGGATCATTTGTTTTCTTTTGGAAATTTTGCTGGGCCTTTTGATGGCCGAGTTGGAGATTTAATGCATTTTGAAGTTTGGAGGAGTTTAATTCCTTATCTTGTAGCTTCCATTTTATTACATATGGATGATTGGAATAATGTCGTTATAATTGTGAGTACCTCTTCATGATTATTTTGTAATTTTGTCTCATGAAATTGTCTATGAAACATTTTCGATCATGAACTTGGTGTAGCTACAATTTGGCTTATGTGAAGTTGTTGGTATTGTCTTTGTGAATGATTCTTCATATGATCATTGTAAAGTATGGTGAATTATTGTCCTAGGTGTACATGATTGTTCATGATTTACCTTGATAAGTCATCATTTGCAACATAAAAGAAGTATAAATTTCCTTTAGTGACCTAATTGTTTCTTCGACCATACGAAGTTGCAAGGAAACTCCTTGATCAGAATTAAGCCTATCTAAACATTGATCTCATTTGGCTCCATTCTCTCAATTGGCTAGGCATTGGTCTAGTCCTAAGGTGATCACAAACGAATACTCATCTCACCTCCTTTTCCTCTTTCTAAGCCATAACCTAGTAGGCCTCCTAGTGAATCATCTAAAATCTCTTCTAGCCATTGAAAATCCTTGAAAACGAGTCAACTACTACACTCGGGTCTTCTTGAGAGGTTCTCCAAATTTGAGGTCATTCCCTCAGTGGAATCTCAAGATATTTCAAACCCTATCTTGAATATTGTTGTAATCCCTAGGTTCCCTTTGGTTGGTGGTTTCATTACGATCATTGCTCTCAAATTCCAGAAATAATTCAATTCCTTTGATCCTATTCTTCTCCTTGGTCAAGATCCTCCATTTATCATTCCAATCCAAACCCTTCACCTTGTTTGGGTCCATTTGGATTTCTTTATGGTCCCATTACCTTATAACTTAAATTTCACAAAGGACACTAGAAACCCTTTTTATTTTAGGATTCCCTGATCTTGGGTATCTATTTTCAAGTAACATACCTCAAACCCTGGGTCTTGGTAATCCATTAACCCTTCTTAATGACCTGTTCATCTTGCTTCCAGTAGCAAAGCCCATTATTTGAGCCTCTATTGTGAATAGGCTTTAGGAATCACCTCATATCCTATCATGATCTATCTATTCTAGTGATTTCTCTCATATCGAGAATCCTCTCATTGATGAAAGTCTGTAAAAAGCAAGGATCTTTACTGAGGTGATAGTGGGATATTGCTCCATTGTTGCCACTTGACCTAGTAGTTTCTCTTTAGGATCCCCTCCTAGGACCCCTGCTAGTTTGAGCGGTAACATTTTTGGCGTCGTTTCTGGGGACACGAGAGGTGTGTCTTGTTCCCTTATGACATTATCGACATATTATTCTTTAAGCCCTAAGTATTAACATTCCAAATAATTATTTGAAGAAACTGAATAAATTTTCCATGATATTTTGAATGATGAAAAATCCTTTATGAAGCCAAATCATAGGATGTTTGAGTTGATGATTCGCATGTATAAGAAAGATGGAAAACATGATAAAGCTCACAAGTTTTAAGGAGATTTGGTTTCTAGGTGAATTCCAACATCCACTACTGCATTTAATAGTTTGATGAACTCAGAAATAGATTATAAGGAAACTAGATGGATATCCAACCAGTTGCAACATATTGGATTTCAACATATTGTAATCAATTATACACAACTGATTGGTACATATGTAAAGGCAAGGAGATAAGATTCAACACAAGAAAATTTTATGAAATGGTAGATGCTAGAGAGAGGCCAACACAAAAAGCTTATAACGTCTTGCTAGATGCATATGCCAATTTTGCATTAGTTAAGGAAGCTAAAAAAATGTTCAAATTAATGATTAGATACAAATTTTATCATGATTTGTGCTCATATACAACTCTATTATCTACATATGTTAATGGATCTGACATGGGGGAGGAAGATAAATTTTTTGTTAGGTCAAACAAGGATGGAATTATGCCAAATTTGTCACATATGGTACACTGATTAAAGGATATATTAAAGATTACACCATAAGTTTACAAGGAGAAGGTGATTGTAGACTTGTTTCCATAGATATGAATGAAAGGCCCCTAAAGCAACCTCACTCTTGAAAAATAGAGCATGAAAGTTTTAATTCAGACCAAAGTGCTTTAGTGAACCAAATGAAATAGACCGGAGGTCCTTTTGTTAGCTAATCTTATGGTGTTCTTAAGGTAGGTGTAACCAGTAACAATCTGAGCTTAGTCAAGAACACTAAAATACAGATTTTTTCATTCTTTTCCTCTTGAGTCTAAAGCCAATCCATATATTTGTTCCAGCTTATTCGGTTTAGGAATTGATATTGGTCATGGCCACGCATCAAGTCCCAAGCCTATTGATGATATTTTACAATTTCACAAGGAAATTCATAAGGATCTTGAATATTTGGATGTTGTGTTAATTAAGCTTATAGGTTGTAGTGAGACCTTCCTATGGAAATTTAGTGGACACTTTTTCCATCTATGGGGCTTTTATCATGCTCACAACAATGTTGAAGATGAGATAGTATACCTAGCCTTAGAGGCCCAAGATGTTCTTCACAATGTGATTCACTCATATGTCATAGATATTGGAAACTAGGAAATTACTGAGAGGGGAGGTGAATCAGTAATTGTATTTTTAATAATAGGCAATTTTAATTATTTTTAACAATATTTTTTATTCTTCTTTAATAATGAGCAGAAATATGTGAGTGTTTAGTAATTAACCATGAATTCAAAGGCAAACATACAAAACATTCATCACATGTACACACTAGTTATAAGTGGAAACCCATAAAGGGAGAAAACAAAAAAAAAATTGTTGTGATGTAAAGACAAGTATCCACTCCCTCTATTACATCAAGTTTGTAGGCTACTATATATAGGAGGATTCAACCTCACTTTTATTTTTCAATTTTTTAAGCTACAGCTTGTTGAGAGCATCAACTCCCTCTTCATATAGGTTCAAACCCGTTCTTTTTCAACCTACTACCTAAAAGGGGACACCAATCCTTTGACAAGATTATAAATTTACTTTTTTGGTTACTTGGTCTTTGTCTTTATTTTGACCTCTACCTCTGCTCCCTTTGTAGCTGTTTATCTCCTCTACTCCTCTTACTCAATTCTGCTTCACTTCTTCTCCTCTTCCTCTTTCTCTCTGTGCCAGTAAATTCATAATATAGTTCTCACAAAATTCAATTCACTAATAATTTTTCCATCCAAAAATATGTCTTTTTATAGACATAACTTGCTAACTTTTTGTATCCCAATGCATGGATTTGAAGTGATTCATTTTGTCTCTCTAGATTCACATGGTCATGGTCCATTAGTTTCAAATATTCTCAAAGTTGGAATCAATATTTGCATTTCCAAATTCCTAACAAGAGAATGAAAGGTCTTCCAAATTAATAGTATTCCAAATGTCTATTTGTATTCCAAATTCCTAGCACGTAAATGAATAGTTTTCAACCTTTGCTCTTCCTTCGCTAATTTTCATACTCCATGGTAGAAATAAATCTATCCTACCAAATTTATCTAACCTTTTCAAGCTCTTGCTATCCTCATATTATTTCATCAAATTGTTCACTCCAAGGAAAGCATGACATATCTTAGACAACAAGACATCCTCATAGATAGTCTTCTTTCCTCCACTATCTCAACATCTATTAGTGAAAATGGTGGCATAGCTCCTTTATAGCTAGGAGACTACACATTAAATAGTAGGAATAACTTATACAAATCTAGTTACAATTACTACGTTATCTACCTATGATGCATATATATTCAATCTCAACTTTCTATTAACACACTAACTCTAATATCTAATTTATGTACCCATGTTTCATTTTGTGCATGATATTAAAGTGTTTTCTAAACTGAGTCATACCAAAATAATCAAACTAGCATCGAAATATGAACTATAATTATTGTCTCTGTGTTCTCAAATTTATAACTTTGTTGCTAAGAGAATTTCCTGTCCTTGATTAGCAGGAAGAAGATCTACAAAAATTGGAAAAAAACTCTCATTAAGTTTCAATTGAACTTATAGGTTTTTGTGCAGGATTGTAGAAAGTTCATTGCCACAAAAATGTGATATCCAACATCCAGTATTTAACAAAATTTTGTTACACTGATGTCCTCATTTCCCTTGTTGGTAATTGAAAACTAATTAATGTAAATTTGGGCAAATTGTATTAGTTATTGACAAGTTAGTTTCATACCGAATCAGCGGTTATGTAACGAAGGCTTATATATAAAACTGATGAATGCCCGAACTGTTGTAAGGAGAATCATTTATTGATTGAATAGAGATTCCAATCCCTTGTCTCGTGGATGATTCCTTGACACATTGTCAAGGTTTTACCATGTAAATCTTGAGTGTTTTTCTTGTGTGGTTGTAGTTTCGTTTCTTTCTTGATCAGTAACCTATTTAAACTACAAATGGTATCAAAGCCTGTATGCAAGGATGAGGAGCATGGAACCAAACCTGTTTGACACCATTATTAATGAAGGAGGAGAAGCGTGGAACCGAACCTGTCTGCCACCATTATTAATGAAGGAGGAGGAGCGAGGAGAACCACTAAGGCCGAGTTCTACGCTACCAAACCACCGAACCCTCTGCCCTTTGCGTCTGCCCGTGAAGAGAATGCTGATGCTGTGACTTTGCTGCAAGAGCCCTGTGTATGGCCAGTCTCTGCGTCTTCCCATGAAAATAACGCCGCCAACCCTCTGCGTGAGACCGCTGCCACTATCTATCCGAGAAGAGAACACGCTAGAGTTTCCCTCTGCGTGCTGGTCAAGGAGGTCAGAGCCGTTATCTATGTGGACTGGTGAGGAGGTGCTGCATAGCCTACGTGAAGACCACCATTGCTGCCCATTCAAAGCGAAGAGAGCTTGTGTGTGTAGCAAAAGTGTGGGGGCCCGTTGCTTGTCCAGAATTGGAACAAGGGCTGCGTGGTTCCATTGTAGGAAGAGGGTTGCCGGTTGAGTGTTGCCGCTGTTGAGGAAGAGGGTTGTCGATTTGCACGCTGCCAGAGAGAAAGGCACTATGCATTGGAACCCATTTCCATAAAAAAAAAAAAAAAATCGAGCTGTTGTTTAAAAGAAATATGGGTAATTTTCTATTAGCAGAAACAAAGATAGTCATTGAATTGAAGAAAAGGAATTTTTTTCTTCAGGAAACTGGAGTAGGGTTTGTTTAAGGGTTTCATTATATTGAAGATTGGAGATATTTATTTATTTTATTTTATTTTATTTATTTATTTATTTTATATATAATTAATTAATTATTTTTTATCTATCATATCTATCTATCTATCTATCTATCTATCTATATATATAAATATATAATATATATATATAAAAATATTATTATTATTTTTTTTTTTTTGAAATCTGAATTTAAACAAAAGGGAAATTTTTTCGGAAAAAATGTTGTAGGTTTTCTAAGTCAATTTGGAAAAATTTGGGGAAGTAAAATTTTGGATTTTTATTGGGGAATTTGTAAAATTTTTCCGGAAAATGATTTGTTTGAAGAAGACAATCAAAGTAAATTTTTTTTGGAAACCCTAGTTGAAAGACTGAAACCCTAGGAGGAAAGAAATGGCCAAGATGTCGAATGCAAAGTTCGAGGTGGAGAAATTCACCGGCAAAAGCAACTTTGCTCTATGGAAACTAAAAGTTAGGGATTTGCTGGTGCAACAAGGGTTGAACAAAGCTTTGGATGAAGCAAATAAGAAACCTGCAAGCATGACTGATTCATACTAGGAGGACTTGGATGCCCGAGCTCTCAATACCATCAGGTTATGCTTGGCAGTTGAAGTTCTCTTCAACATTGTCGAAGAGAGTACATCTTCAAGCTTATGGAAAAAACTAGAAAAACTATATATGACAAAGTCGTTAACCAATAGAATTTATTTGAAAAGACAATTGTACAGTCTTCGAATGAAAGAGGGTTCAAAAGTTGTAGAGCATTTAAATGTTTTTAATACACTTATATGCCAATTATCAGATATGGAAGTTAAAATTAAGGAAGAAGACAAAGCTATTGTTGGCATTATGACACAGGTTTGGCACTATGTCACAGGTGTTGTCCTTGATGGAAACTCACTCAGATGACAGATCATAGTTCAGGCTCACAGAATGAAGGAAAAAGAGATATACACAGGTGCCCCTTGACCAAGCCACGTATACACGCAGGTTCGCTGACCAAAAGGCGCATATGCGTATACACACACTTTCACACAAGGAAAGGCGCGTACATGTTGGAGAACTTGGTTTTGGTCCATGGTATTTGGTCCATGGTACTATGATCCATGGTATTGGTCCAAGGTATCATGTCCGACGTGTTGACCCCAGGTATTTGTTCCAAGGTATTGGTTCCAAGTGGTTTTGGACCATGCTATTGAGTAAGTCCTAAGACTATAAAAGGAGGAGGAGATAATTAGGAAAAGGTACTCAAGTATTGAATATCTAATGAAGAGCAAGATCTAGAATACTGGTCATTAGGTTATGGTGCATAGTTGGATCTGAATCAAGGAGGAACCTGAGCACTTGAAGAAGGATAAGTTCTATTGATGGGTCAAGATCTTAAGGCTTGAAGAGAAGTATCTTTGTGTGGTTTTGATCTTTTATAATTGGCACATGTCGTAATCTGTATATCTGATGATCTAGCTATAACTGATGTATGAATAGTTGTAAAGGTTAAATCATCTTTTATAGATCTGTACGCAGGTTCGGTATAGCAAAGTCATGTATACATGCTGGTTCGACATTTCAAAACAACATATACATAGGTTTTCCTTCATATAATAGCGTATGAATGCAGGTTCAACACATTGAAGTAGCATATGTCTCATAAAATATATTTTAGCTACTATTGTTTACTGTTGCAGTGTTCTGGGTTCTGGTTACTGTTCCTGTATTCTAGTTACAACATTCAGAAAAGTGATTGTTTGATTCAGTTTTGGTTGGTACAAAGGAGATTGGTTGATGTAGATATATTTGATGTTTAATTGATGTTATTGATGGATCTAGTCTGAAAATTTATGAAACGTGGTCCCAACAAGAAAAGAGAAGGTTATAGCCTTCTATAGGTCAGCACCTACGTACTAGTAAACACATCAACTAGTACAAGAGCTAAGGGGGTTGTAGCTCCCTTACAAGAAAAGATGGAGAATGAGAGAAGGTTGTAGCCTTCTGCAGGTAGAAGTCTGCGTACTGGTATAACGCTGCACCAATACAAAATTCATACAAAGAAGTTTCTTATTAAAGAAAGATAGAGACGATTGCAGTAGGTGGTTTTCACCCACATTGGGTTTCCACCTTATATCTTTTATTCATGTGTGTGATTTCCTATTCTATTTACTGCATCTGATTACTGGTTATATGGTTCTGATACACAAATTAAAGATCAACTAACTAAATTATAAGTTTGCAAGGTATACACTGGTTTCTCTAAACACAGTTGCGTATACATGCAAGTTTCATTAACAGAAGTAGTGTATACAAATCTGTTTAGGGAAATGAAATATTGTCAAATTGCTAATACTGATTCAACCCCCCCCCCCCAACGTATTATTTCCAACAATTGGTATCAGAGCAGGTCCTTCAGAAGAATCATGATCTCTTGAAGGAAGATCTATCGTGATGGGAAGCTACGAAAGAGAGAGATCCATTAGACCACCAATCTTTGATGGGAGAAACTTCGTCTATTGGAAGGTAATAACCACAATCTATCTTCAATCTCTTGGAACATATTTTTGGGAAATTGTCGAAGGAGGATATACATTTCCATCATCAATTCCTACATATACGGTAGGTAAAAAGTAGTATGAAATAAATGCCAAGGCTGTCAATACACTATTGGGGAGTCTGTCACAATCATAATTTATCAATGTCAAGCAACTCAAAACTGCCAAAGAAATATGGGACACGATCGTTCTAAGCTATGAAGGAGACAATCAAGTAAAACATGAAAAACTACAATCTCTTAAAATTCAATATGAAACTCTCAAAATGCACAATGATTAAAGTATATCTCATTACTTCCTACGTATAGATGAGATTGTTAATCGCATGAAAAACTTGGGTGAAGAGATAAAATAAGTTACTTTAGTTGAAAAGGTTTTAAGATCCTTGTCTTCTAAGTTTGAATCAAAAGTTTCTGCCATAGAAGAAAAGCAGAATCTTCAGAGTATGACTATGACACAACTGCACGGAATCCTAATTGCTATTGAAATGAGAAAAGGAGGTCCATCAAATATGAGAGAAGCCGCATTCAAGGCTTCAGGAAGAGAATAGCTCAATGAATCGAGACACATTTCAGAAGGACAGGAAGAAGCAAACTTTGTCAGAAACCTTCAACGAGGTTCTGGAAGATTCAGAGGTAAACCACCTTTCAAATGCTTTGCTTGTGGAAGAGTTGGTCATTATGCAGCCAAATGTCCTCATAAATATAAGCTTGATAAAGGTAAGGAACCAGCAGAATGGAATAGAAAATAGAATGTAAGTAAGAAGAGTTATTATACACATGAAGATAGTGATGGTTTATCAAATAGTGATGAAGATGAATATGGTAATGATTATAGACTTTTGATGGCTTTTGAAGATGATGATTTCTTGGATGCTTTAGATGAAGATGGTCTCTATGAAGAAATTTATAAACTTAAAATTTGTTTAGAAGAAAAGAGCATGATTATAGATACTCTGACATTCCAACTTGCTGAAAGGGAAAAACACAATGAAAAGTTAGAATGTGAAATTGTGGGTCTAAGAAAGATATTGAGAAAACAAAAGCTCTCAATTTTAGATTTGCAAAAGGATCAGAAAATTTAGATGAAATTATCAAGTGCAGCGTTCTCCTCTGATAAAGATAGGTCTTGGATATATTGAAGAAGCATCTCAAGCACAGAAGCCATCAACCTCCAAAAGCTATCCTGATGCAGCAAGGAGAAGTGAACAGGTTGACAATCGTCAGCAAAGGCATAAAGCAAATCATCAGGTAAATCGGGTTCAATCTACTTCAAGGATGAACAGAAGCTATAACCAATCACAGGTAAATCAGTCTTAATTTGCTTCAAGAATGAATTTCAATGGAAACTACAATCATTAGGTCAGTAGATTTGATAATCACAGGAATTTCTTTAATGGCCAATGTTTTTCATGTCATAACTTTGGACAAAAAGCTACTCAATGTGTTTCTTACAAGGCCATCATGACTAGAGAAGCACAAAATCAAAGGAATGTGATTGGGATCATGAAAAGAACCTACAATAACTTTTCTGCTCTTGAAAATGAAATAGAATGCTCTATCTGTAACAACTTCAGTCATGAATATTCTAAATGCAGGAGTAAATTTCGGCAAACATCTCAGAAGGAGCAAGCTTCATTGGGTCCCAAAACATGGAGAAAGAAAGAACTGCAAACAAAAAGATGTGGAATAGATTTGTATTCAGAAGGACAAGAAAATCAGTGGTATATCGACAGTGGATGCTCGAAACACATGATAGGTGATAAAGAAAAACTTCAATCATATAATGCCTTAGAAAAGGAAAAGAAGGTCTAATTTGGTAATGACACTCCTGCAGTCATAAAAGGTAAAGGCTATGTTCTCTTAAACGAAAAGGTTAAAGCTGGGAATGTTATGTATGTTGATGGTCTTAAGCATAATCTATTAAGTGTCAGTCAAATGTGTGATCAAGGAAATGAAGTAGTATTTCAATCAAATGGATGTGTTATTTGTGAGCTTGATACAAGAGAAACAATGATCAAAGGTGTAAGAAATCCAAACAACTTGTACATACTCAAGGGACGACAACAAAAATTTTATCTAAGCAAAAATGATGAACACTAGCTATGGCACAGAACACTGGGGCATCTAAGCTTCCCTCAAATAAGAAAAGCATGCAGATACCAGGCAGTTCGTGATCTTCCGGATATCCACATTCCAGAAAATACAATATGCAAATCATGTCAATTTTGTAAGCAAACTAGAGAACATTTCCCTGAGAAGGAAGGATCAGCTAGTAAGCCTCCTGAACTTGTTCACATTGATTTATGTGGTCCATCTAGGAAAAAGTCACCTCATGGAGAAGAATACTTTATATTGTTCATTGACGACTTTTCCAGAATGTGTTGGATAGGACTTCTAAAGCATAAAGACGAAGCTTTCGAAAAGTTCAAAGCCTTTGAAAGCCTTGTTTGAAAATGAATCAGATCACAAAATCAAATGCCTTAGGTCTAATCGAGGAGGGGAATTTACCTCGGATGAATTCTTCGACTTCTGTGAAAAACATGGAATAAGAAGGGAATTCTCTACTGCAAGAACTCCTTAGCAAAATGGGGTGGTAGAAAGGATGAACAAAACTGTTCAACAAATGGCTCGTGCTATGCTAGATGAGTCTGGAACTCCTGCAACCTTTTGGGGTGAAGTTGCATTTGCTGCCATCACTATTGTCAACAAAAAAAACGTCCAGGTAAACAACACTCAAACTCCACATGAAGTTTGGTATGGTAAGAATCCTACTATAAAATACTTCAAAGTTTTTGGAATCAAATTTTACATGAAAAGGACTGATGAAAAACTTGGCAAGTTTGAACCTAGAGTAGATGAAGACATTCTCCTTGGTTACTCTTCTTGAAGTAAAGGATATATGTTTTATAATAAAAAACTTGGGAAAATTGTTGAAAGTATTGATGTTGTGGTTGATGAAGCAGGAAAAAATCCAAAGCAGGTAAAAATCGAAGATTATGAAGAAGATGAGGACTATCCTTCCACATCAAATCAGTGTAATTCTGAAGAAGAAACCAATGAGGCACTAGAAGAACATATAAGGGTGGAAGAAAAGACTCCATCTAGGTATGTTTAGAAGAATCATCCAAAGACTTAAATTTTCGGGTAGAAAGAGGCAGGTGCGCAGACAAGAAGAACTATTACAGAAGCTTCAAGCCATCTAACATTGCTTTCCTCTGTTGAATCGTAAAATGTAAATGAAGCATGCAAAGATGAATGTTGGGTCAAGGCCATGAATGAAGAACTTGAGCAAATTGAAAAGAATAATACTTAGGAATTGGTTCCTAGACCTAATGATAAGAATGTCATAGGAACCAAATGGATATTCAAAAACAAGTTGAATGAAAATGGAGAAGTTATTAGAAACAAGGTCAGACTTGTTTGTAAAGGGTATGCTCAACAAGAAGGTATAGACT
>APFE031473631.1:92005-102564 GCA_000404065.3 Pinus taeda
AAAATACCTCTCATGGGTAGCTTAGGGATGAATTTCCTTAATAAAATCCCATTTCTGACAATATGGAGTGACTTTCTAAAAATAGAAAATCATGTCTAGCATCTCAATTATGACTTCCCAAAAATCATAAATCACCTTCAATCAATGGGTAATCAAGTAAAGTTGAAGGAAAATCACTTATCATTAATCAATCCTACTAGTTCAATCTCAACTTAATCCTCAATATTATTAATATTATTATTATCTTTTATGAGACTATGATATTATTATTAAAAAGCAATTAGAAGTCACCTTCATCTTCTCTTTCCTTGATGACTCTCATGAATCTATGTAAATATCTCTCTCTCTTTTAATAATACATTACACTCTCTTTTATGCACTCATCAAAGAATGGCATATCCTCTTACACTCATTAAAGACATGTTATAAAATATTCCTCTTACACTCTATTTAATGCATAAGTTACACTCTCCTTAACTAAGGCATGCATACCTCTCGTTAATGGCATGAGTTACACTCCTGTAAATGGAATACAAGGCATGCATATTACTCCTCCTTTATGACAATAATTTGTTGCTTCTCTTATCTATATGTCTCATGTATTCTCACTTGGTAGGGGGTGCACTGTAATACCAAGAGTTGGAGGGACTTGAAGAGGATTGTGAGAGGGAGAGTCTTGGAGAGTAGCCAAATGTTGTTGAAATGAATCTAAAATTACTAACTAAATTACTAAGTAGTTCTACCTGGTGTAGTTTTCCATGAGTGGTATTGAGAGGAAGTGAAATTTATCTTCCTCAATTTGCCTTGTATATCTCTCTACTGCTATATTTTGGTACTGCTTATGATCTTCTACAACTTTGGGTTTCCAAGGGGAGAATTTATTCCCGGATATGGTTGGGAGGAAAACCGGATGGTTCACAATGAGTTGGTAAGGATATTGGAGCTGGAGCATAATCCCATTGGAGCTAGAGCATATTTCCATGTTTCTGGAATTGTATAGATACATTGCCAGGTATGTTCATGAGCATTCTTGAAATTTTGTTTATTATTAATTTAAAAGTATTGTAAAACTTTAAAATTCATTGGAAATTGCTACTTTGAATGTTTATGATATATTTACAGAGTTAGTTATGGGTTAACCAATAATGAATGGCAGTTGTAGTTGAGAATGTATATGCAGGGGATTAAAATAATAATGTGTTGCCAAAGTTTTAAGTTATTTTTATAATGAATTTTTTTCCATAGCAGGTTTCCATGAGTTGACTAAAATACCATATTATCATAAATTTGAGTTTTCTTTCTCCATGTACAGTTGTAGATGAAGTTTGCGCACTAAGTGGTTGACAAAAGTGATAAATGAGATAGTAGGAATTTTTTTGTTGTTGTTGTTTTTATAAATCACATTTTTGGAAATGTTTGTTGCATTTCCACTCAACATCAGGGGGTATCCATGCCTTTTAGCCATTTAACCCCCCATTTGATTCCAAAAAATTTCATTTCAGAACCCATATAAAAAATCTGAGTGCTTTTACAGATTGTTGCTATCAATTATATGCGTCTATTTTCAATTTTTGATGAAAACTAAGATTGTTTAGTCCTTGTTTTAAGCCAACATTTGAAGTTTCAATTTCTGAATTTTCTGAGTTGAATAGGTTTAAGAAGAATCTCAAATTCATTGTTGCCAAGTGTTTGGAAAAATGCCTCAATGGTTGTAAATTGAATGCTTGCAAAGTTTTGTCGAAATGTCTCAATGGCTGTAGATTGCATGTTTGCAAAGTGTTTGTCAAAAGACATGAATGTTTGTAGTTTTTGTGCATATAAATTGTTAGAGTAAAAGTCCTACTCACCAGAGTTTTTATGTACTAGAAATTTATAAATAGACTATTTGATGGATGTAGCTTCCTATGTCTGCAAGTTTTTGGTATGAACGTGAAAATTAATTTAATAATTTGTTGAAGTGTGAATAGAGAATAAGATTGTTGTTACTTTTATTATCTAAATCTTTCATAAAAAAATTACAAAGACTTTCTGTAGAATTTTGTGCAAGTGAGCGTAATAAGTTTTGTCTTTGCTACATGTGTTCATGGGTGCATTCTTGTGCTTCAATGACTATAGAAAACAACTACTTGTGCCCAATTTATGCAGTTTCATTGTTTTACATGACACTTTTTGAAGAATAACATGCTTTTGAATTGGTAACAATAGTTGCTTTTGTTGCAACATTCATTATATAATTCTCATGATTGCATCGTTTCGTTAATAATTGGGATTGAGAAATTTTAATTGATGAATTTGGAAATGTTGTTGGGTCAATATATTTTGTGATTCCATTTCATAAACATACAATATTTATTAGATTTACTGATGAAGAGAGACATTCTTCCCTTAGTTACCTTGCTATAGGTAGGTTAATACTCATACACTTATATGTGATTTTTGTAAAAGAAGTATAATGCTTTTGTTGTTATGATATCAAGAGTCAATAAATGAAGCTTATTTATCATAATCTAGGAAATCAAGTAGGTTGATCTAGTGTGATGTTCGCACATGGAATTATGGTAGAATTTATTTCCACTCTTACTTAGAGCTCATGTATAAGTATGAAAAGAGCACATGCTATCATCTTTTAAACTTGAGAGGAAATGTGTTTTGGAATTGGTATTAAGGGAAAGTTATCCCCGACTTCTTATGTGATATTATTATATTGATAGATGAAGACTTGACTTCATGATAACAAGTTATCATAATTTCTTTTAATAATAATAATAATAATTAAAAAATTGACTATTACTAATTAAAGTGACCTCTACATCTCTATATTATTGATGGTTGGTAAGGTGGAACCTTACATTTTGAAGAATAATATGCTTCTGAATTGGCAACATTAGTTTCTCTTGCTGCAACATTCATTATAGAATTCTCACGATTGAAGCATTAGTTTAATAATTGGGATTGGGGATTTTAATTGATGAGTTTGGAAATGTTGTTGGGTCAATATATTTTGTGATATTAAGGGAAAGTTATCTCTGAATTCTTATGTTATATTCTTACATTGAAATAGTTGAAGGAACATGATTACACAATAGCTAAGTTAGTCATATTATGAGTAAAACAAAAATGAAAAAAAAAAAAAAAAATGAGTAATAGTATTCAAAGTGACTTTTATACTATTGATGGTTGGATGTTTTGTAAGTCACCTCCATCTCCTCAATCACTTCACATCTCTATCCTTGATGACTCTCATGGCTCTATGTAAATCTCTCTCTTTTAATAATACATTACACTCTATTTTATGCACTCATCAAAGAGTGGCATATTCCTCTAACACTCATTAAAGACATGTCATAAAATATTCCTCTTACGCTCTCTTTAATGCATAAGTTACACTCTCCTTAACTAAGGCATGCATACATATACTTGATGGCATGATTTACACTCCTCTAAATGGAATACTAGGCATGCATATTACTCCTCCTTTATGACAAGAATTTGTTGCTCCTCCTATATATGTGCCTCATGTATTCTCACTTAGGAGGAGAGGGAGGTGCATTGTGATACCAAGAGTTGGAGAGATTTGAAAAATATTATGAGAGTGAGAGACTTGGAGAGTAGCCAAATGCTTTCGAAATGATTTTGAAATTCCTAAACTAAATTACTAAGTAGCTCTACGTGGTGGAGCTGACCATGTGTGGTGTTGGGAGGAAGTGAAACTTATCTTCCTCAACTTGCCTTGGATATCTCTCTACTGCTATACTTTGGTATTCTTTGTGAGCTCTTATAGCTCAAGGGTTCCAGGGGGATAAGTTCTCCCTGGATATGGTTGGGTGGAAAATTAGATGGTTCAAATGAGTTGGTTAAGGGATCAAAGATGGATCATATTCTCAGCGATTGAAGTTGAATATATCTTCAGGTATAAATTTTATTGTCCTAAAATTATAGTATAGATTTAACATAAAATAAAAATAGAAATTTAAATTGTGATAAAAATCTAGTTTTGGTTTAATCTTATGTTATTTGGAATCTTATTGGATAGTTGAAAATGAAGACTAAGAGTGGTCTATATGAATGGATGTTTAGATATCAATATGTTATGGAATTATTATTGGTGTAGTCTATTGTAATAACATTGGTATTGTAGCATTTGAGAAAGGAAAGACAAATATTGTTGAAGGTAATGGCAATAAAGAAATTCCAAAGGACTTGGGTAAGAGTTCATTAGTTATGGTTTTGTTTCATGTAATTAGAGACATGTTTTAGAAAGGGTTTCAGGATATTTTGCAAAGCGTTCGAAAAAATCCATGAGTGAGAAATGATATTATTATTTTCTTATTATTATGCATGAATAAGTGTTAACCTACAACCTACTAGAGCAGGAAATGGATGCATACCTAAAATATACCAGGAGGATTCACTAGATCAGCCGTTGAAATAAAAATGTTAAAAAAAAACAAGATGAAAGACAAGAATTTTAAAGAGAATCATTGAGGTAATTTTCAATCATTATGTATTGCAATAGTTCAAGATGCTCGCCATGGGTTTGTAGGAATGATTGAATGAAAATAATGTTTGATGAATCTCAAAGCCCTTCAATTCACTTACAGTGGATGAAATGATTTTGAAAGGCATTTAGACAATACATAAGTAATTATAATTTAATTATAGGTTATTATTTGTTTTGCATAGTTCTAGATTCAAGCTTGCATGTAATTTGTTTGACAAAAATTATAAATGAAATTCCTGGAGTCAACATATTTTCTAGTTTTTAAACATGCATCTATGTGTGGTTTCATACCAATTTAGGATAACATCAGGGGGTATCCATGCCTATAGGACCTTTAACCCCTTTTTTTATTCCAAAAAAAACACTTTGAAAACCCAAATCATAATTCTGGGTAATTTGCAAATTTTTGCTACCAACTGTGTGCGTCTGTTGTCAAGTTTTGGGTGAAAGAATAAGACGATTTAGTCATTGTTTTAATATTTTCATTTGAATAATTCATCTATAAAATTTGTGAGCTAAATAGGTTGAGGGAGAATCTTATATTCATGTGAAATTTCCTTAATAAATTGTGGCTTCAAAGTGTTTGACAAAATTCCTTAATGGCTGTAGATTGCATGTTTGAAAAGTGTTTTTTAAAAGGCCTCAATGGCTATAGATTGTATGCTTGCAAGGTGTTTGTCAAAATGCCTCAATGGTTGTAGTTTGTAGATATCATGCTTGAAAAGTGTTTGTCAAAACTTCAATGGATGTAGTTTTTGTGGATACAAATTGTTAGAGTAAATGCCATACTTACTGTAGCTTTTATGCACAAGAAAATTTATGAATAGATTATTTAATGGATGTAGCTTTCTATGTCTGCAAGTTTTTGTATGAATGTGAAAATGAATTTAATAAATTGTTGAAGTGTGAATAGAGAATAATACAATTTTTACTTTTATTATCTAAAATTTTCATTTAAAAAAATAGTTGTTGTTGGAAACAATTTTACATTGACTAATTCTGTAGGAATTTGTGCAAATGAGCATAATAAGTTTCATATGAGATGCATGTATTCATGGGTGTATTCTTATGCTTCAATGACTAGAGAAAACAACTACTTGTGCCCAATTTATGCAGGTACATTGTTTTACTTGACAAATTTTGATGAATAATATGCTTCTGAATTGGTAACATTAGTTTCTCTCGCTATAACATTCATATACAATTCTCACGATTGAAGAATTAGCTTAATAATTGGGATTGAGAATTTTAATTGGTGAATTTGGAAATTTTGTTGGGTCAATATATTTTGTGATATTAAGGGAAAGTTATCCCTGACTTATTATGTTATATTCTTACATTGAAATAGCTGAAGGAACATGATTACATGATAGCTAAGTTAGTCATATTATGAGTAAAAAAAATGAAAGAAAAAAAAAATTGAGGAATAGTATTCAATGTGACCTTTATACTATTTATGGTTGGTAAGGTTGGACCTTACATATGGTATCAGAGCCAGCTACAACACTAGGGCCTAATGGGCCAACATGCTTGCTTGTAGGTTGATGATGTGTGAATGTTTACTTTGCATGCATGTTGACCTATTGTGTATGCTGAATTCAAAGCATATTGGTTGTATACTAGGGGACATTAGTATTATTATTATTATGTCATTTAGAAATGCATGAAAGAAAAAAAAATGTTTTCTTATATTCCTTTATATTTTTGTTAAGGCAAACTATTAGAAATATTTTAAAGGACTTAAAGACATGCTCAGAAAGGGTGTGCTTGAGAAAGTTGGGTTGAAACCCAAGCATGTGAATGGCTTGATTGTCAATGGGTGAGTGAGATATGTGGAGTGCATACATGTTTTCATATATGCTTAATGCATCATTATCAATAGTGGTCATCTTTACTAGCTGAAATCGTATCTACCAAGAAAAATATTGGCTTAATCTGGACTATATTATGATGACCTTGGTGTGTATGCTTTGGGAATGTGTAACAAGTGTAAGACTGATATTCAACTAATGTGATCATTGAGTTCATCATGTTAATTTTGACTCTTTTAGGAAACTTAATATATCCTACCTTGAAGGATGTCACTTTTAACTGTGAATGTAGATTCACAAGTAATGTTTGTGCAGTAATTTGATGTGTTAAAATATGATTTGGGAATACATTCTTAATGAGTAAGAATGAAATTCCTATGATTTGTTTGACATGATTTTGTGTAGTTTGGTTTTACATTATATAACTTGAAATTAATCAGATATCAGGTTGTGGTATGGCCTTCCTAATAAACAAGAAGCTTAAACTACTTGTCCATGAATGGTTGTGGAAGCCATTTCAAGGAACACTTCAAGGTTATTTTTTCCTCAAGTTATGTATGGGTGTGGAACCCATACTAGCATATATCTATGAGCTAATGTATGGGTGTGGAATCCATACTAGCATATATATATCAGGTAAGGTATGGGTGTGGAATCCATACTAACATATATCTATGAGCTAAAGTAATTTTTTTGGCTAGAATGAACAAATTATTTTGATGACATCTCATAGACATGATTAAAGAGGATTAATTATGTGTAATTAAAGTTAAATGGATAGAGGTTCATAACATGAATTTTCTTGAGATTTAAATCCATTATTTTCATTTTAATACAAATGAAGATACTAAGATCGATATAGTGAACACCATTAGGTGGTTTAGAATGTTTGGAATAACTGATTTTGATATATGGAGTCAAATGTGAACTAGGTATCTATCCTCTAGTATTGTAATTCTTTTGTATATGTTGGATTTAGGTAGAACTAAATTTATTTTCAAATTCTTGAAATGTAGAAAAATATTATTGTGATAAGTTGAAATATCTTTTCTATTGGCTTAATACAAATTAGGTCTACGAAATTCCATAATAGTCTCCTTAAGGATTTATCAATTGCATATTGGTGGAATTATATTTAACTAAATTAATTACAGAAATTATGAGGATTGAATACATGAACTGCTCTAAATTATTGTTAGTTAGGCGGTCGAGTCAAAATCAATATTGTTTGTCGACTCAATGAACTCCTTTCTTAGAATTTGATTAACTTATAAATTCTTAAGAGAATAACATGTCTATAAGATAACTATTTTATGTGGTGAGAACATTGTTTTATTTGAAAAGTTGCGTGATTAACAAAAAGCTTATTTAAGTTCTTGTTTTACAAGAATATGTGCTTGTAATATTTTTTTGAAGGAGAGTGAGATCACATTTTGATGAATTGGGATTCTTGAACGATTTAGAAGCCTAAGATGATTGTATTGTATGTGGAATGGAAGAGATTGTTGGAATTAGTAATTTGTGCTTGGATGTATAGTTGTATGGGTAGTTATTAGTCCTACAAAAGGTTGTAATCTTTTGAGAGTGTGGTAATTCTCCTTAAAAAAAAGAGGGCTTAGCTTTAGGCTAGAAATTTTCTTGCGATAGTCTAAATCTTATTTAAATTCAACAAGATTCTTCATATTTTGAGAAATGTATGGTTTTCATAGCTTGTTTTTGTGTATGTATTAATAGTAAGGAATAAGACCTGAAACCAAATGAATTAATTAATTACTGAATAGAAATCATGAGCGATTTTATAGTTGGAAAACAAATTGACTTACAATTATCAAGGTAGATTCAATAATATAGATATCGTAATTGTATAATTATGAGAGTTGTTCTTTACTAGAAGCCGCTTTCGAAAAGATATCATTAATTTTCTTTCAGAATGATCTTCTAACAGAGTCATTCATAGTTGATTCTCAATAATAATGAATATTATGGGAACCAAGGAATGGTCTATAATACATAAGTGGGTAAATGAGGATTGTATAGAACCTTAGCTTGTTAGTTAAAAAAAAAAGGTGTCTTGTGTTGGGTTGTGTTATATTCTTTCCACGACTAGCCCATGTAGTTAACCGGGGGATTAGAGGGGGGGCAGAGCCCCCCATTCATTGTGCTGATTATGTAGTAGGGAGGTCACAAGGGTTTGAGGAGTGCAAGGAACCCCCCTCTATGGGGTTTGGGGCAGCACCTCGGAAAATTTTGTTTTTTTGGACCCTATATTAGGTTGGGCGGACCTACCTATGGTTTTGTGCATGATTTTTGCACATGGTTTTGGATGCAATGGTTTTTCGGTCCCTGGTTTTGGACATGATGGTTTTCAGTCCATGGTATTGGATGCTTTAGCATGTATACATATGTATCGTAACATTGAAAGGAACATAATGAAAAATCAAGCTGGTAGTCCTGCTTTTGCGATCTAGGGGAAAATCTCTATGTATATGTGTTTTATGTGTTATGCTCTTGCATTGTTTATTTTATGTGTTTTAGAATTCGTACACAAGTAATTTCTGTATGGGGTTAAAACCTACATTTGGTATCATAGTTGTTTTGGCTTCAAGGGGATGCCTTTGTTGCTGAGGGGTTTCCTTCAGGCCTGTGGTAGACCCTGTTCAGTTGGAGATCTGTGAGATTGATTTTGGTGGTGAAAGAAGATGGCGAGCAGTGGAAAGATAGAGATCGATAAATTTAATGGTCAAAGTTTTGAGTTGTGGAAACTCAAGATGGAGAATCTATTGGTGGATAAAGATTAATGGATCACGGTAGATCCGGGTACTAAACCCACTGGAAGTGCCTGATGAAGAATGGAAGAAGTTAGATCGGAAGGCAAAGAGCACGATACGATTATGTGTCTCAGATTCAATATTATTGAATGTATCAGGGGAAGCTAAGACAAAGGCTTTGTGGGACAAGTTAGGGACTTTGTACCAATCTAAGTCTCTGGTGAATAAACTGTTCCTGTGGAAAAAGTTGTATAACATGAGGATGAAAGATGGAGACTCGGTGACAGAGCATATGAATGCATTTAATACTGTGGTAAGTTAGTTATTATCTGTTGATATTAAAATTTCAAATGAGGATAAGTGCATTAGTTTGTTGTGTTCTCTACCAGATTCGTGGGATAGTCTGGTTATTGCAATAGGTAGCAATAAAACTACCTTGCAGTTTGATGAAATAGTCTCATCCTTGCTGATGAAGGAGATGAGACGGGAAAATATGGAGAGATAGAAAGGTGATGCCTTTTCTGTACGAGGATGGCCCCAGAACAGAAACAAAAATAAGTCATCGAGTGGGATATCTAAATCTAGAGGGAGATATAAATCTCCAAGAAAACCTATAAAGGTGGTGTGTTGGAAATGCGGAAAGGAAGGGCACTACAAAAGGGACTGTAAATCTAAAGCTCCTGGTAAAGGAAGGGGATCTGATGATGCTCCTTCTGCAAATGTGAAAACCACCTCAGATGAAGGTGGGGATGTGTACTTGGCTTCTTCAAGTACACATGTAGATCATGAGGCATGGTTTATTGACTAAGGTGCATCCTTTCACTTCACTCCCCATAGAGAGTGGTTCCGCGAGTATGGGAAATATGATGGTGGTGATGTCTTCTTGGGGGATGACAGGAAGGCTAGAATCATTGGTTGCTGAAAAGTAACGTTGAAGTTGCAAGGTGGAAGGGTTAGAACACTTTTGGGTGTCTAGAATCATTGGTCGCTGAAAAGTAAAGTTGAAGTTGCAAGGTGGAAGGGTTAGAACACTTCTGGATGTTCTGCATATTCCTGCATTAGACAGAAATATGATTTTTGTAAGCAAGTTGGATTATGCAGGTGTAAAAACATTGTTCGAGAAGGACACCTGCAAGATAGTTCGGGGAGGACTGGTATTGATGCGGGGAGTTCAGATTGCAACTCTATACAAGCTACAAGGTAGCATTGTTGTTGATGGGTGCAACAGCTCTGAGGTTCCTGAAAGTGGAGAAAAAAATCTAGTGGTCTCTGGAGAGAAGACCATCTTGTGGCATCAAAGGCTTGGACATATTGGAGAGAAGGGCCTTCGAATACTTCATGGTAAAGGTATGGTAGAAGATATGAGTAATAGCTCTCTGGATTTTGATTTCTGTGAGAATTGTGTATATGGGAAGCAGAATCGGGTGAGTTTCCCCTCTGGTGGTAAGAGGATGAAACAAATATTAGAGCTTGTGCACA
>APFE031473631.1:102584-133223 GCA_000404065.3 Pinus taeda
TTCCATCACTGGGTAAGTCTGTGTACTATGTATCATTTATAGATGACTTCTCAAGGAATACATGGATATATTTCCTTAAGAAGAAATCTAAAGTGTTTGAAAGGTTTAAAGAATTTAAGTCTCTGGTGGAAAACCAGACAGAGAAGAAGATAAAAGTGTTGAGGACAGATAATGGTAGAGACTTTTGTAGTAAGGAATTTGAAGAATTCTGTAAGGTGGTATAGCACGGAAAAAGACTACTCCATACACACCTAAGCAAAATGGGGTTGTAGAAAGAATGAACAAGACGTTTATGGAAAGGGCAAGAAGCATGCTTAGTGGTGCCGGGTTAGGACAAGAAGTCTGGGCAGAGGCGGTGGAGATAGCATGTTACCTGGTCAACAGATCACCTTCATCAGCTTTGGAGGATAAGACTCCACAAGAGGTATGGACTGGTAAGAAACCCTCTCTTCCACATTTGAGGGCATTTGGATGTGATGCATATGTACATGTTCCAAAGGAGAAAAGAACCAAGTTGGACAGTAAATCTGAAAAGTGCATCTTTATTGGGTATAAGGATGGTGTAAAGGGTTATAAGCTTTGGAGCCTAGTAACAAGGAAGGTTATATACCATCGATATGTGGTGTTCAAAGAGGTGAAAGATGATATTAAACATGAAGTCCAACCAAAGGAGCTTGACAAGATAGAGTTTGATCTTAAGGAGGAACAATCAGACTCTACAACAAAGGAGGAATCAGAAGACAAAGAGCCACAAAATTCGGGTGTGAGAAGATCAGTTCGAGAAAGAAGGCAGCCAGAAAGGTATAGTCCATCTGCTTTCTGTTCAAATTTTTCTTTATATGTTCCTGACGATGATCCCAAAACTATGAAGGAAGCAATAGATTCAGAGGATGGAAAACTCTGGAAAGAGGCCATGGTTGATGAAATGGCATCTTTGCACAAAAATGAGGCTTGGGATGTGGTGGAGTTGCTTGCTGGAAGGAAACCTATTGGAAGAAAATGGGTGTTCAAGAAGAAGACAAATGCATAAGGAAAGGTGGAGAAATACAAAGCTCACTTGGTAGCAAAATGTTATTCCCAGGTGCTAGCAATTGATTCTGGTGATATTTTTTCTCTTGTTGCCAAGGTAGCTTCTATTAGATTACGTTTATCTGTTGTTGCTGCTTTTCACTTTGAGGTAGAATTAATGGATGTGAGACAACATTTTTTCACGGGGATCTGGAAGAGGAGATATACATGAAGCAACTTGAAGGTTTTGCGGTGAAGGGTAAGAAAGAAATGGTATGCAGGTTAAAGAAGTCTTTGTATGGGTTAAAATAGTCACCCACGATGTGGTATCAGAAATTTGATACATTTATACGAGGACTTGGCTTCACCATAAGAAAAGCAGATCATTGTGTGTATTTTAAATTAATTGGTGATCGTGTTATTTATCTAGTCTTGTATGTGGATGATATGTTGTTGGTTGGAAATGACAAAGAAATTATCCAGGATTTGAAGACCCAATTGTCCTTCAAATTTGACATGAAAGATCTTGGTACTGCAAACTATATTTTGGGCATGGAAATTAAAAGAGACCGGGAAAAGAGGAAGCTCTGGTTAAACCAGAGGAAGTATGTTGAGACAATATTGCAAAGGTCTAATATGCAGGATAGTAAACCGATGAAGGTTCCTATTCCTGGAGGTGTGAGGTTATCTGCTGAATAGTGTCCCTAGACACAAGAAGAGGAAGAGGACATATCCTGTGTTCCATATGCAAGTGCAGTCAGTAGCCTGATGTATGCAATTGTATGTACTAGACCAAACATTGCACATGCAGTGGGAGTATTGAGTAGGTTTATGTCGAAACTAGAAAAGGAGCACTAGACAGCAGTGAAGCGGGTTTTCAAGTGTTTGCGTGGCACTAGTGATTAGGGTTTGTGCTACCAAGGAAGACTAGGATGGATAGAGTGTTGGATATTCGTGGCTTTGTTGATGCAGACTAGGCTGGAGATCTGGATCAGAGAGGATCTACAAGTGGGTATGTGTTTAACCTATTTGGAGGTGCAGTCAGTTGGATGAGTAAGAAATAATCTATAGTGGAACTATCAACTACAGAGGCAGAATACATGGAAGCCACTCATGCAAGCAAGGAAGCAGTTTGGTTGCAGAGATTGCGTTAAAGTATGGGGTTAGTACAGGGAGCTATAAGGATAAACTGTGACAGCGAAAGTGAAATTTTCTTGGCAAAGAACCCTGCATATCATTCAAAGACAAAGCACATTGATGTTTAGTATCACTTTGTGAGGGATATGATATAAGAAAAAAAGGTGTTGCTGGTAAAGGTGGACACTTTGAAGAACACTGCAGATGTATTGACAAAATCTATGAGCTCTGAGAAGTTCTCTTGGTGTAGAGAAACAATGGGCATTGCAGGGCTAGATAAATGACTAAGCTCTCTTGTGGCCCCCTGTGGAAAGAAAACAACAAGTGGTAGAATGTTGGGTTGTGTTATATTCTTTCCACGACTAGCCCACGTAGTTAACTAGGGGGTCGCTGATTGCATAGCGGGGGCTCATAGGGGGCTTGAGGGGTGCAGGTAACCCCCCTCTATGGGGTCCAGGGTAGTGCCCCAGAAAATTTTGTTTTTTGGACCCTATATTAGGTTGGGCAGACCTACCTATGGTTTTTTGCATGATTTTCGCACATGTTTTTGAATGCGATGGTTTTTCGATCCATGGTTTTCGACGCGATGGTTTTTGGTCCATGGTATTGGATGCTTCGACATGTATAAATATGTATTGTAACATTGAAAGGAACATAATGAAAAATCAAGCTGGTAGTCCCAGTTTTGGGATCCAAGGGAAAATCTCTATATATATGTGTTTTATGTGTTATGTTCTCACATTGTTTACTTTCTGTGTTTTAGAATTCGTATGCAGGTAATTTCTTTACGAGGTTAAAACCTACATCTTGAACCTCAAATTGTGATTTTTCCTAAAGAGTAAATATTTAGTAAAAACTATAGGTAGATCCTAAATATTTTGATTGCAAGGATGTCTTATGGAAAGAGAAGGGGAAACTTGGATTGAGAAGACATAAATCAAGTGGGATGTAAGAGTGGGTTTTATATATGACATCAGGTTTTGTTGTGTAGTTGCATTGGCAATTGTATATGGATGATTTTATGCTTCTTGTATGCAAATTTGATTGTGAGATTTGATGGACCATAATTGCCATTTATACAAGAAATGTGTGAGCTATTTATATCTTGTCAAGCTCAACACACTATAGGACCAAGAAGATGACACATGTAGGATTCATGCAAACTGTGAGAAAGAAAAACATGTAGAATATCAAATTATTATAGATAACTCAACTAGATTACATAAAATAGTGTTTTGATATGGTATTATAGATTGTATGGTTGGTTTTGATATAGAAATCTTTGGCATTTTGTATCAAAACATGCCTAATATGGCATGGATATATTCTCTACCTAATTAAGAATGGTATGTTTTGGTTTTAATGGAGTTGCTTCGAATTTAGCAAACATTAAAATATGGATTAGCATGAAGAAAAATAAATCACATAAATATAAATAAGGTTAAGACCTTATTGATAGGAGAATCGAAAAGAGTTACTAAGTATCTTATGATTGTAGGAAAAACTTCGAGCCAAGTTTAGCCCAAGAGGGGGAGTATCTAGTGTCCCATGTTGGCAAGGTTAGTTTTGTGACACTTACAGAGTGTGATTTTGATGTAATGATATAAGATTATGAATGACATACTTATGTATATGCTTATATGATATAGACCTAGTTTGGGTCATCTAGTTGCTATGCGCTTATGATAATATCTATGGTTTTGTGTATAAGAACTCATTTTGGTTAAGAGCATATTATCGATGTTTTCTCTTTTGGTATCCTAGTTTGGACATATGTGTATGATAGGGATGGTGATCCAATATTGATACACATATATCCATGAATGATCATGGTTATGTGGAACATATGGTTAATTATTATTAATGGATGATATATGATTTTTATGATTATATATGCATAATATTGTACTAAGCAGAATGTGGCAGGGGACCTGGTTATTTGTAAACCGGGATGCTCAAAATATAAATGACTGTGAAAGTCATGATACATGATTTGTATGATTATATATGCTTAATCTTGTATTGAGAAATATGTGGCAGGGGACATGGTTATTTGAAAATGAGGATGTTGAAGTTATAAATGATTATGGAAGTCATGATACATGATTTTTATGATTATATATGCTTAATCTTGTATTGAGCAGGATGTGACAGGGGACATGGTTATTTTCAAACAAGGATGTTCAAATTATAAATGGTTGCGGAAGTCATTTCTCCAGAACCAAAATGACTGTGGAAGTCATGCACAATCTTTGGTAAAATGTGAATAAGTTAATTATGAAATTCATTTGATTCCTTTGATCTATGGGATTGTGATGTGTGTAGGTCTTGGAACAATGCCTTACCAACGAACCATCAGATGGGTATGAGCTCATAATTAGTACCTTAAGGTGAAGCACGAAATTTCAAAGTAGAGTAGATGCTAATCCATGGAAATTAGGGCGCAGAGTCCTAAATCCATGAAAGATAAAGACATGGAGTCCTGGATATATGATAAAATGATTAGGGTACAGAGTCCTAGATCCTTGAAAGATAAAGACATTGAGTCTTGGATCTATAATAAAAGTATTGGGACACAGAGTCCTAAATATTTAAAAGATCAAGGTGTGGAATCTTGGATTCTTGGAGTAGATCAGGGTGCAGAGTCCTCAATCTACTAAGGCATGGAGATGTATGCAATAGGGATGCAGAATCCCTATTCTCTGGAAGAAAATTACCACTCATGGGCATCTTAGGGATGAATTTCCTTAATAAAATCTATTTTCTGACAATTCTAGAGTGACTTTCTAAAAATATAAAGTCATGTCTAGCATCTCAAGTTTGAATTTCGAAAAATAGTAAGTCACCTTCAACCAATGGGTAATCAAGTATAGTTGAAGGAAAATCACTTAACTTATCATTACTCAATCCTAATAGTTCAATCTCAACTTAATCATCAATATTATTGATATTACTATTATTATTATTATCTTTTATGAGATTATGATATTATTATTAAAAGCGAATTACAAGTTACCTTCATCTCCTCAATCACTTCACCCCTGTCTCCTTGATGACTCTCATGGGTCTATGTAAATCTCTCCCTTTTTTTAATAATACATTACACTATTTTATGCACTCATCAAAGAATGACATATTCCTCTTACACCCATTAAGGACATGTCATAAAAGATTCCTCTTACGCTCTTTAAAGAATATGTTACACTCCCCTTAACTAAGGCATGTATACTTCTCCTTAGTGGCATGAGTTACACTCCTCTAAATGGAATACAAGTCATGCATACCTCTCCTTAATGGCATGAGTTACACTCCTAATCTAAATGGAATACAAGGCATGCATATTGATCATATTTTATGACAAGAATTTGTTGCTCCTCCTATATATGTGTTTCATGTATTCTCACTTGGGGGAGGTACCTAGTGATACAAAGAGTTTGAGATATTTGAAGAAGTTTGTGAGAGGGAGAGATTTTCAGAGTATCCGAATGTTAATCTAAATTACTAAATATCTCTACACAATGGAGTTGAACATGAGTGTTATTGAGAGGAAGTAAATCTTATCTTCCTCAACTTACCTTGTATATCTCTCTACTACTATATTTTGGTATTGCTTGTGAGCTCTTATAGATCGAGGGTTCTAGGGGGAGAAGTTCTCCCTAGATATGGTTGGGTGGAAAACCATATGGTTCAAATGAGTTGGTTAAGGAATCTGAGATGGATCATATTCTCAGCAATTGGGGTTGCACATCTGATCAATTATAAATTTAATTGTCTTGAAATTTTAGTGTTGTAAGCATCTAATTTGGTTTAAGCTTATGTTATTTAGAATATTATTGGAATTATTATTGTGTAGTTTATGGTACTAACCTTGGTATTGTAGCATTTGAGAAAGGAAAGCCAAATATTGTTGAAGGTAATTCCAATAAAGAATTTACAAAAGGACTTGGGTAAGAGTTTCATGACTTTTGGTTTTGTTTCATTTTAATTAAAATAGGTAACTAGATACATGTTTTAGAAATGGTTTCAAGATATGTTGCAAAGTTCTTGGAAAAAATCATAAATGGGAAATGTTATTATTTTTATGAAAATGATTATGCATGAATAAGTTCTAACTTGTAGCCTACAAGAGAAGTACAGAAAGTGACACATACCCAACATATACCTGGAGGAATCATTGGATCAACCCTTAGAATAAAAATGTAAAATAATGACAACGAAGAGTTTCAAGGAAAGTAATTGAGGTAATTTTTTGTCATTCTATGCTTACAATCCTTGCAAATGTAGATGACAAGTAAGGATACATAATGCATTAAAATAATCATCACTCATTAACTCTTATTTTGGATTGATTCTTAACCACTGTGGATGCTTGTCATGTGTTTGATGGAATGAATGAATGAAAATAATGTTTGATGAATCTCAAAACCCTTCAACTCACTTACAGTAGATAAAATGATTTGGAAATGTATTTGGGAAATACATAAGTAATTATAACTTAATTATGTGTTACTATGTTTCTTATTCATGGTTGTAGATTAAAGTTTGCATGCCATCTATTCACAAAATTTATAAATGAGATTCTAGGAGTTATAAGATTTGCTAGTTTAAACAATTGCATTCGTGAACGTTTTCATAATGATTCAGGAAAACATCAAGGGGTATCTACGCCAATTCCCCCTGTAACCCCCGACTTTATTCCAAAAAAAATACTTTTCAAAACCCAGATCGTAAATGTGGGCAATTTTGTAGATTGTTGTTGCCAACTGTGTGCGCTTGTTGTCAAGTTTTGTGTGAAAGAGTAAGATGATTTAGTCCCTGTTTTAATTTTTTGTCATTTGAAGAATTAATCTATAAATTTTATGAGCTAAATATGTTGAGGAAGAATCTTAGATTCATGTCAAATTTCCTTACAATATTAATGCTTCCAACTGTTTGACAAAATTCCTCAATGGTTGTAGATTGCATGCTTGCAAGTGTTTGTCAAGAGGCCTCAATGGCTATAGATTGCATGCTTGCAAAGTGTTTGCAAAAAGGCCTCAATGGTTGTAGGTTGTAGATTTCATGCTTGCAAAGTGTTTTTCAAAACTTCAATGGATATAGTTTTTGTGCATATAATTGTTAGAGTAAATGCCCTACTTACTGTAGCTTTTATGTACTAGAAAATTTATGAATAGATTATTTAATGGATATAGCTTCCTATGTCTACAAGTTTTTGTATGAATGTGAAAATGAATTTACTAAGTTGTTGGAGTGTGAATAGAGAATAGGATATTTGTTACTTTTATTATCTAAGGATTTCATTTAAAAAGGGGTGTTGTTGGAAACAATTTTACAGTGACTAATTCTGTAGGATTTTGTGTGAATAAGCATAATAAGTTTTGCCTGAGCTGCATGTATTCATGGGTGCAATCTTATTTTTTAGTGGTTGTAGCAAACAACTAGTGTTCCCGATTTTGGCAAGTCCACTATTTTATTTGGCACTTTTGAAGAATAATATGCTTATGAATTTTGTAGCAGTGGTTGTTCTTGCTGCAACATTCATTACATGAGTCGCATGAATGAAGCAATACTATTGGGAGTTTTTAATTGATGAATCAATAAACATATTATATTTATTAAATTTACTGATGAAGAGAGGCATATTCCTCCTTTAGTTATCTTGTTAGAAGTAGGTTAATATGCATACCCTTATATGTGATAGAAGCATAATAATTTAGGTTCCTGTGGCATACTTTTATGGTTATGATGTCAAGAGTTAATAAGTAGAACTTATTTATCATAATATAGGAGATCAAATAGGTTGATCTAGCTTAATGCTCGCACATGGCATTATGGTGGAATTTATTTCCAATCTTACTTGGAGCTCACATATAAATATGAAAAGAGTACATGCTTATTTTAAACTTGAGGAGAAATGTGTTTTGGAATTGGTTTTAAGGGAAAATTATCCCCAACTTCTTATGTGATATTGTTATATTGAAATAGATGAAGGAACATGATTACATGATAACTAAGTTAGTAATTTTACAAACAAACAAACAAAAATTGAGTATCAATGATTAATGTGACCTCTATTTCTCTATATTATTGATGGTTGGTAAGGTGGGACCTTATCAATAATCACATTGATAAGGCTCTCTTCAAATGCCATTTCGTAGAAAAGGCTCTTGGCAAGCCTAAATTGTGAATCACTTGATCGTGATTTGTTCCAGGTTGCTCTCACGATGTTGAATCATACTTTTCCACAAGAGAGTAGTGCCCCTATTCTGCTCATGGGGTTTTTGGAGATTATTTTTGTTGGGCGCGGGATCCTCCAAGGCAGGTTTTGGGGCTTAAAGCCCAAGTTTTGACTAAATCTGATGTAAAGACTCCGCGATTTGTGGGTGCGGAGCGCGAAGTTGTAATTGATTCATAGGGTTGTCTGCCTTACTTTTGTAATGTAGTGTCGGCTTGAGTCTTAGTTGAAGCATTGAATCGTGTCTTTGGGTAGTAGAGTAGGAGAGGGCTCTGCAGCTGAGTGTGCAGAGGCCTTGTAGTCTACAACTGAGTGTGCAGACCCCTACAGCTGAGTGCGCGAGGTAGGTTGAGTCTGTAACCGATTGAAGCATTAATAAAGATAAGTTTTTACATTATTTCTGTGTCCTTTTCCTGTTTTATGCATTGAATTATATTGGGTATGAATTGCAAGTTTACTGCTTATTTGTTGCACGAACTTATATGAATGTGTTGAATAAGAAAATATAAGATAAGCATCTGTTATGTGAAGTTAACTCACAGTTATAAGAAGATAAGTAAGATATACAATGTAACTTAGGAAAAGAGTGCAAATCATTATCTTAGTAGCGTGAAAGCACCTCACCCCTGGTTAGGGTTGAACAAAGGCGAGTATAACAGAGCACGAAGGCCTCGCAATCAGGAAAGTGCGCGAAGATGTTCACAGTTGGACTAAATCAACCCATCAAACATCTCAAAGGTGTGGAAAATTGGTTCCAGCATCCCCCCATACTACTTCGGATGAGACCTTAGTCCGCACTCTGCGGCCTGTTGCCGAAAGGGCAAGTAGTACAGGGATTTGTTTTGCTAAATAAATCTGAACCTAGGTCAAGCCCCCTCAAGCCAAAAATTTTGTTGATACCATTCCATTTATTGATAAATGGTATGGTGTTTATAAGGGTATTGAGCTTCTTAGCCATTACAAATGTTCTACTATCTCACCCGAAGCTTGTAGCAATGATTTCATGAATATGAATACAAGCTCATTGGCTTTAAGGACCCTAATATTATGAGGGCCATTAATAAACCCATGAGGAATTTTGACCTGCCCATACTGTCTATCCCACGTACCTTAATGATTGTAAGTTGCATTTGTGGCACTTGTCTCAAGCGCTGAGGATCCCTACAGAAGCGTAACGCAAAATGTGAGTTACAAGAAACGTGATGAATGCGATGAGGCATAAAGTTAAGAATGTTTTGAGGGTTAAAATTTTGACATCTTGTGCAATGCTAGGTCTCATTTAGCTGCTATTGAAGAAGAGGATAAGATTAGAATGGTGTATGGTTATCCATTCTAGTAATTTATTTGGGAATTCCAATTCTCCTAGTCACTTTATGATGAGATCACTTAATATGGCCACCCAATTATGTGGGGCTATGAAATCCTCAAAGGTGGTATGTGGGATATTAATCATGGTATTCCACCGAACCGAGACAGAGACACGTTGTGCAGACTCCCATGCCTTCACCTGACTTATCTATAAGTTAATAAAAATCCCAGTTGACTTGACCTGAGGATTTATAAAAATTAAAGGGCGTGAGAAAGCTCTATGGTCTCGTAAGAGAGAGAGTCAATGGTTTTGAGTGACAAGTTCTAGCTCCCCACAATCTGAATTGAAATATAACGAAGAATTGTTGGAAGTCGATTCCCTCTGCCGGGATTGATATTCTATCAATTTCAGGATGACTCACACTTGTGTTGTCCAATATCAGCTCTAACAACCAAGAATCCATGACACATGCGCTGGCGGTAATAACGCTCGTGTTCAAAACTAAGAGAGTAATGTTTTTAAATTTTTTTGACTTCTTTCTTGTTATGCAGCCCATGAGATTTGCAAAACAAATCATGTGCCTCTAAAGCATGATCAACTATGATAGATTTAAGAAGCGTTTCTATTACTAGTATATTTAAATCTCAACAAGCACCTTCCTAACCGAATTAACGAAAAAAACACAATAAGGGATTGGTGTTTCTCTTATTGATCTATAATATCTTTCTATCTGTGATGATTCCCATAAATGGGTAATTATATGGGCTCATTTGACCTCCTAACCTAGTCAAATCAACCATTCTCTTAGCTTATTACATGATTTTCTGATTATATTTATGCTTATAGAGTGAGTTGAGTTAGTTATGATGCCATGCAGTCTAATATGTGTTTAATGCAGATTATTGATGATTTTTGTGGTCAAAGTCAAGAATACAGTGGACAAATGGCAACAATAACTCGAAGTGGACAAAGGAGGGAAATTATAGGAGGGGATCCCCCTCATTTATCACTCCCCACTTCGAATTCCCCTTCATTCAACTCGAAGTACAGGCAGCCAAGTCATGCATTAGCAGGTAGTCGAGCAAGTGGAGGATAACTGATGTTTATCTCGAGTTTTGGGAACCAAGCCTCCCTGATTTTTAGGACATTGTTGGGAGCTTCATTTATATAATTAGAGAGGCCTAGGGCCTGATTAGGGTCGAATTTTTGTTGAATTTTTGTTGCACGATTTCTCTGCTCAACTTCAAGCTTACTTTTGTTGACAGTTTCATGTAATCCTATTATTATTTTGATAATAAAGATGAGATCCTTTTTGAGCTAGCACTGAGTTACCTTAGAGGGCTGAAGCTCTTGGGTTAGGGCCCAATCCAAGCAGCCAAGATCCTTTTGTTTGTATTTCTATGCTTTGTTTCAGTTCATGAATTAGTTGTTGTTAGATAAATTTCTTTCTTAGTTAAGAATATGTTGCTTTTGGTGATTTGGAAGGTTGTTTCCATTTGAGTTTTCTATAGCAGGTTGAACACTGATATAAAGAAGATACAAAAAGGCCATCAATAGAGCCTTGGCCTCCTTTCCTCCCTTTGGAACCATGAACTGAGGCCAAGACCCTCTTGCTGCCACAGAAACACAGATTTGCCTTCTCCAGAGGATTTCTAGTGTTTCAGTTTGTTAGAAGGTTAATGGTTTGCTTTAGATCTCTTTCACCATGCTCATTTCTATCTTGCAATAAGTTTCCTTCCATGCTTTCTCTCATTATAGTATTTTTCAGCATTTCTTTCCATAGCTCATAGTCTATATTATCTTGATGCAAAATTATGTTTTGATGTACTTAGTTTCCTTGCTTGCTTGATCTCCTTGTTTGATTTTCAGGTCCTTTTGTAGCAAATATCTTCTCACAGCAAGTTAGCCTACCAGCCATCACATTTTCTCCCTGATCTATGCCCTACATGTCACCCAATGTTCACCACAAATCTGCCTTAGTTTTTTGCACTTTTCCATAGATTTTCCTCTCTTTCCTTGAACAAATCCAACCATCTCTCCCTCTCCTAATAATCCTTGGTGACCTCTAGGCACCTTAACACATCATTCCAGCCTTCAACTACCCTTTCCACCCACTCTCACACCTTTAAAACCTTCAAAATTGCCCTCGGCATCCTCCTGTAGACCTCCTATAAATCCCTGCAGCCTCCTGTAGATTTTCCTGAAGGCTTTCTTTTGAAGTCTGATTGTGGGAAAAACCTCCATAAGGCCACCTGAGACCTCCTAGGACCCATCCACACCATCCTACATATCCTTGTCCCAAAACTGCCTTCCATCGCCACCTAATCACTGCCACATTCATAGACAAATAAATTACATGCATGACAATTTCACATAAAGTTACATAAAAATCCAAAAGGATGTTTTTTGCTCATTTACTTCTAGAAATAGCTTGAGTTGATGTTGTTTACTTCCTTGAGTAGGTAATGGCATTCATTTCATGGTTTTCATAGTGCTTTCTGTAAAAGTAGGATTAGTTGGTTAAGTAGGGTTTGCTAGGTTTACTTTACATTTCAGTCTTCTTCCTTCCTGCAATTAGAGTAGCCTTTGTAGAGTAAGATTTCCTTTCTTTCATCACATATAGAGATTCTTCTAGAATCCATAGAATTTGGCTTGAGCTCCTAGTGATCTTGCGCCAGCTGACCAAGTGACAGCCTACAGTAAGAACTAGTGCTTGTGTATACAGTACCGTCGCTTCCAAGTTTGCTACAAACTGTTGGGTTGATAAGAGTAAAGTATGCAGCCCAGGAGTTGCTGCAATACTAGTGCTCACAACTTTTTGGCGCTATTGCCGGGGAAGCATCAAAGTATTTTGTGATTACTGCTTTCTTCTATTTTCTATCACAACATTCTGCTAAGTAGTTTATTTCAGCAAAAGTAGAGCAGTTGTTTATTTTAGTTTTTGTATTTCCTTGCTTTCCTTTTCAATTCTTAAATTTCCATTTCAACAATTTCCCTGCTTTCATTCTCAATTCTGCAATTTCCATTTCAACAAAAGTAGATTAGTCATTTCCTTGCTTTCAATTCTACATTTCATTTGCTTTCATTTTCAATTCTGCAAATTTCATTTTCAGCAACTTCATTTCAGAAAAAGTAGATTAGTCATTTCCTTGCTTTCAGTTCTGCATTTTCATTTTAGCAAGTTCATTCCAGTTGGTTGCAATTTGTTTGTTCAATCAATTTCAGTTTTGCAGGTACAAGCAGTGAAAAGAAAAGAAAAAAAACAAAAGGAAAATTCTTGCCTAACACCCCCACTACATCACATAGCCAACCTTCTTCTCTCTTCTTTGGTGGCAGTGATCAAGAAGAACCTTTAGGTGAACAACCAGAGATATTTGAAGAACCCATAGGGGAAGAAGAAGAAGAAAACATCCCTACTAAGACAATGGCTAAAAATAGAAATGCTAGGGGGGAATGGAGAAAGAATAGAGGGTACCTTTCCCATACGGGAGACCAACGGGGACACCAAAATGAAGAATATAAGTCCCTCAACCCTACCTCACTTCCATGGTTTGACCACAGAAGTTCTTGAAACCTTCTTGTTTGAGTTGGTTGTCATCTGTTGAACCTATGACTATGCAGAAGATGAACAAAAGTTGAAACTATTTCCTTCTACTCTCAAGGATGCAACATTGTGCTAGTTCATGGGGTTACCTAGCAATAGCATCACAACTTGGGCTCAGATGCAGTAGTCCTTTAACAACAAATACCGAGACTACTGTAGGTCAAAAGATACCAAGGAAGAAATCTTTCGAATGACCATGGTAAGTGATGAATCCTTGGAAGATTATGAAGAGAGGTTCCAGCTAAGTTACAAAAGGGTCAAGTGCACACTTGACCCTAAATCTCTGAAGTTGGTCCTGCTTAGGGGAATTCTGGAAGACCTTCTAGACACCCTCCATTTACTGGTCGGGGGAGACATCTACCAACTACCTTATGAGGACATAAAGATTATCTTTAGAAACCATTTTAGAGCAGCCAGAAAGACAAGTAGGGGGAGCCAACCCATAGCCAGTACCTCCTCATCCAATTCATCCATCAAAGGAGAACTTGGAAACATGTTGGAAGACTTCAAAAGTGAGATGTTGCAGACTCTTTCCATGAAAATGGATACCTTGCATATCAAAAGGAAACAAGAGGAAGCAAAGAGGGCTTTGGCCATTTTTTGTCCTAGGTGCACCAGGAGGCATCCTAGGAACGAATGTCCATTGAACTCTATAGAGGTTTGTTTAGTCTGTGAAGAAGATCATTCCACTGATAAGTGCCCTTCCTTGCCCAGACTTAAAGCTGTATACCAGGGGGCCGAAGGAGCCACTGAACCACTCTATTTCATGAACCAAAGGAAACCACCTGGACCTAGACCATATCAGCAGGGGATGCAAGGGACATCTCAGGCATACAACAACCCCAACCAAGTCACATCCATACCTTCTTGGGGCCCCCTTGCTCATCCTTCCTGGTCTACACCTCCTCCTTGGTCCCTCACATCTCCATATCATTCCCAACTGGCCACCCATTCATTTCAACCCTATGCTCAACCGCAACCTTAATGGAATGCATCTCATCAGGGGTGGAGGCCCCAATACATCCCTCTTCCCGCTTTTCTACCTCCACCACCTGCCCAACCACAACCCCATCCACATCCATCTCAAAAGCATACTCCCATTGAACTACCTGTACCACCATTTCCAAACCCACACATTGAAGTAGCTCAACCCATTTACAATGCTAAGGTACAACACGTCCAAACAACTCCTCTTGAGCTCAATGGTATTCACCATAGCTCAAGAAAAGTATTGCAAAAAAGAGATTATATTGATATCATTGAAGGACCACATCCAGAAGAAGAAGATTCAAAAGAGAAGATCAAAGAACCATGGGCTGCACTTGATGAAGAGAAAACATCAAAATCAGAGACCCAGAGAGCTCCCTCATGGTTACTAATGAATCCTCCATGTATTCAAGAGAAAAATCAGCAAAAAGAGGAAGATGTGAAGGTCATGGTAGAAGAATACATGAAAAATGATCCAGATCAAAAAGAGGACCAAGGACATCACAGCTATATTGAAATATGATTCCAGACAATCACTAAGTTACAACATCGCTCTCTCCCTCAACTATGCTTGATCCCTTCAAAGTCAAATCATTTGGTCTCTAAAGTCCAGGTACATGTCAAAGCATACCTTTCAAGCCTCCACATCATTTTGTCTATCATATTGATGTGCACATGGCTCCATTGGAAGTATTCTTATACTTGAAAGTGATTTTGTTTTTCAAGTAGAGTAGGGTAGGAGAAAAAAAAAATGAAAAATAAGAGAAAAATAAAAATCTAAGGTGAAAACCTCCTTGGAGGTGCCTCAGATTGGCTCATTGATTGAAAACCTCCATGAGGTGGTCATTGGGTTGGAAAGAAGAAAAAGAGAGAAAAAATATCCTTGGATGAAAAATTCCCTTGGAGGCGCCCAGGGCAAGCAATTAGGGTGAAAACCTCTCTGAGGCGCCCTAGTTGTTTCAAAAAAAAAAAAGAGAAAAAGGGAGAATTTTTTGTTGCATTGTAGGTTTGTAGGAGGACTACAGGAAGTAGCAAAAGGTGCCAAGGGAGCCCTGAAACCAATACCAACAACTATCCTACCTTCCCACACCTTTCTCCATCATTCATGGCATTCTTTTCACCTCACTGTGCTTCTTTTTCAAAAACTGTGTTTTCTACAGGAGGCTCCTGTAGGAATCACAGAGAGCCAGAAATGGATACAAAAGGCACTATGAAGGATAGGGAAGCTTCATGAAGAACCTATAAACCCTCCTACAGTCTTCAAATCTCCTTGCCATCATTTCGAAACCTGCATCACACCCCAAGCATCATTTTTCTTCCTATCCAAGAAAAACATAGAAAAAACAGTTTTTCAGTAAAAGAGATAAAAAAACCAAAAAAATAAGAGAGGAAGAAACACCATCCACCCACCATTCTCGAGCTTCTACCACTCATTTTCCTTGTTGTCCTAAAACACCACAGGCTGCTCTATTTTGCCATAGGATACAAAAATACATAGAGCATAAATTTGTTTTCTCCATAACTTGAAAGCCGTGCACCCATTTAAAAAATTGTTTCAAGGAGAGATGCATATGGATGATGGTAACATGCTCAAGCAATTTTAGCAAATTCCAGTGCACGGTTACCAAGAAATTAGCCTCCATCACCTTCAACCATTTTTGCATTTTCTCAATTTATATGCATCCATTTAAAAAACTATTTCATGGGGAGATGCATATGGATGATAGTAACATTCCCAAGTAGTTTCAGCAAATTCCAGTGCACAGTTTCCAAGAAATCAACCTTCATCTCATTCAACCATTTTTAGTTTTTCTTGAGATTTGTGCATCCATTGACCAAAAATTTTCTATGGGGAGGTGCATAATGATGATAGAAACATGCTCAGAAAGTTTCAGGTCAATCCAGTCTACCATTTGGGAGATATGAACAAAATGAAAGCTCTTGTAGGAATTCCTGTAGCAGCTGATCCTATTAAAATCCAGCATCAATAGCAAGAGGGTGCAAATATGAAGGTTGAAGAAGACACCTGCAGATCAAATCCTGCCAGAGAGGAACCTGCACAAAGCACAACCACACATTAGCAATCAGATACCATGCATCAAAAGAAAGAAAGGCATGCAGCGGAGAGAAAGAGCCACAGCCTTCACAGCAAATACGTTAGGATCTCAGGTAAGTAACTAACTCGCTCTTCTGTATGCATTTTTATAATTAGAAGGCATGCAACAATAATGATATGGTTGAGGTTGAACAAGGGAAAGGTGGCCAGTTAACTTGGCCAACTTTAGTTAGTTGACTCCACTTATTAGAGATGTCACCCGCACATGCGCAAAGTCAACTCCAGCAAAGGATGCCAAGGATAGGTAGTGGGAGGAAGAGTTAACTGCGATACAATAATGAGAGGTGATTGCGGGAAGGAACCATGATGACAAGGCAGGTGGGGACCAACGGTCCAAATATGGCCAATGTACATTTTTTCTAGCTCATCCCCATCACCGGAAATATCTAAAAGAAGTAATAAGTACTCCTCCTTGAGCACTCTCACCACCTCTTCCCTCATTCTCTCCTCGTAAACTTAGCTGCAGGAAACTCCTTGTCACCCCACAACTTCAAAACCATTATTTTCCATTGATCTCACCAATCCTCCTGCTCTCAGCGTTGTCTACAGGAGCACCTACAGGAGGGGCAATGAGCTATTTTAAGAAGAAAACATGGGTTTTTTGCTCGATTTCTAGCTTGGGGAGGTAGGTTCCATGCATACCCACCTCGATTATCAGCATATGCAAGAAATGATATCATTTTAAGGAGGAATTGAGTCCATAGAAGAGGAGGAAATACATAAAAATTTCTGCTTATTAAAAAAATAAAAAAACAGTCTCCTCTGTTTCTCTGTTTTTCTCAAAATTCTTTGTCTCCACCTCCATATTTGGTTTTCCAAAAGAGTATAGACAATATGACAGGACTTAAAAACAGTTCTATAGGAGGCACAAACTATTCTACAGGAGACCCTGACAAAACTATAGGAGATTGAAAAACTTGAAAAAAGGGTAGAAGGAATAGCCAGAGGGAAAGGAGGAAGCAACAAAGGCACAAGAACTTGATCCCCAACCTAGTCTTGGCTCTTACTACAATCTTCTTGAGGGGGGAAGAATCATTCCACAAAAATTTGCAATTCCACTATTCTTTGAATTGGAGAAAGAAAGAATAAGGACCCATAGGTGGATGCAATTAGCCCAACCAAAAGGGGTTGAGGATATTGGCCATATGGAGAATAAACTCAAAGAAATGGGCAGAGAGTTAAGTGTTGTTAGACATAGAGAAGCAGTTGCAAGGAGCTAACTTGAAACAGAAAATGAATTGCTAAGGAGGCAGCTGCAAGAGAAAGAGACCCAACTGGCATGCATGGCCAGCTGGTCCATAGAGGCATTGCAATGTAGGCAACCAACAAAATCCTATGGCCCGTATCTCAAGTACTAGAGGATGCAATTTTAGATCAAGACATTAGCACAAAGAGGCACAATGTCTTTCCAAGATTACAGGCCATTGCACATTTTGAGGACATGGAAAGGTTACTTGAGGATGACTGTGTGCATGCATGTATGATGAAATGGAACACCTTACCACACAGTCCAAAGATCAGGGAATATCATTCCCCAATCAGGATGAAGGAGGCACTAAGGAGAGTGTCAATGTACAAGCACTCAATGCAGAGGTTGCAGGTCAATTGGATTGGCCTCAAACTGAGTCCACCACTGTTGTTAGGCATGCTAGAAGGGAGAACTGAAGAAGAAGAGTAGAGGCAGTGGGAAGAGATAGACAGAAAAGCAAGCTTCTATGACAAGGAAGAGGAAACAACATTAGAAGCTTGGGATGCTAAAGAGACCACCAGGGCCATCAAAGATGAGGAGATGGACTAAGTTGCTCAGAGGATCAGCAACACCTTCAGTAGGGGGTGATGATGAGCCCCATAAATGGGTAGTTATATGGGCTCATTTTAACTCCTAACCTAGTCAAATCAACCATTTTCTTAGCTTATTACATGATTTTCTGATTATATTTATGTGTATAGAGTGAGTTGAGTTAGCTATGATGCCATGAGGTCTAATATGTGTTTAATGCATATTATTGATGATTTTTGTGGTCAAAGTCAAGAATACAGTAGACAAATGGAAACAATAACTCGAAGTGGACAAAGGAGAGGAA
This sequence comes from Pinus taeda, assembly GCA_000404065.3. Classification (NCBI taxonomy): domain Eukaryota; kingdom Viridiplantae; phylum Streptophyta; class Pinopsida; order Pinales; family Pinaceae; genus Pinus; species Pinus taeda. The sequence continues at coordinate 121,065 of APFE031473631.1, forward strand.
TTGAAGGATGGGATCCCCCTCATTTATTACTCCCCACTTCAATTCTCCTTCATTCAGCTCGGAGTATAGGAAACCAAGTCATGCATTAGCAGGCAGCCAAGCAAGTGGAGGATAACTGATGTTTATCTCGAGTTTTGGGAGCCAAGCCTCCCTGATTTTGAGGAAGCTATTGGGAGCTTCATTTGTATAAGTAGAGAGGCCTAGGGCCTCACCAGGGTCGAATTTTTGTTGCATCTTTGCTCTGCTCAACTTCGAGCTTACTTTTGTTGACAGTTTCATGTAATCATATTATTATTTTGATAATAAAGATGAGATACCTTTTGAGCTATCACTGAGTTACCGCAGAGGGTTAAAGCTCTTGGGTTAGGTCCCAATCCAAGTAGCCAAGCTCCTCTTGTTTGTATTTCTATGCTTTGTTTCAGTTCATGAATTAGTTGTTGTTAGATAAATTTCTTTCTTGGTTAAGAATAGGTTGCTTTTGGTGATTTAGAAGGTTGTTTTCATTTGAATTTTCTATAGCAGGTGGAACAGTGATAGAAAGAAGATACAAAAAGGCCATCAATAGAGCCTTGGCCTCTTTTCCTCCCTTTGGGACCATGAACAGAGGCCAAGACCCTCTTGCTGCCACCAAAACACAGATTTGCCTTCTCCAAAGGATTTCTAGTGTTGCAGTTTGTTAGAAGGTTAATGCTTTTCTTTAGATCTCTTTCACCATGCTCATTTCTATCTTGCAATAAGTTTCCTTCCATGCTTTCTCTCATTATAGCATTTTTCAGCATTTATTTCCGTAGCTCATAGTCTAGATTAGCTTGATGCAAAATTATGTTTTTGATGTAATTAGTTTCCTTGCTTGCTTGATCTCCTTGTTTGATTTTCAGGTCCTTTTGTAGAAAATCTCTTCTCACAGAAAGTCAACCTACCAACCATCACATTCTCTCCCTAATCTATGCCCTACAAGTCGCCCAAAGTTCACCACAAATCTGCCTTAGTTTTCTGCACTTTTCCATAGATTTTCCTCTCTTTCCTTGAACAAATCCAACCATCTCTCCCTCTCCTAATAATCCTTGGTGACCCCTAGGCACCTTAACACATCATCCCAGCCTTCATCTACCCTTTCCACCCACTCCCACACCTTCAAAACTGCTCTCAGCATCCTCCTGTAGACCTCTTGTAGATCCCTTGCAGCCTCCTGTAGATTTTCCTGTAGGCTTCCTTTTGAAGTATGATTGTGGGAAAATCCTCTAGAAGGCCACCTAAGACCTCCTAGGACCCATCCACACAATCCTACATCTCTTCAAGTCCGAAAACCACCTTCCATTGCCATCTAATCGCTGCCACATTCACAGACAAATAAATTACATGCATGACAATTTCACATAAAAATCCAAAAAGATGTTTTTTTCTCATTTACTTCTAGAAATAGCTTGAGTTGATGTTGTTTACTTCCTTGAGTAGGTAATGGAATTCATTTCATGGCTTTTATAGTGCTTTTTGAAAAAATAGGATTATTTGGTTAAGTAGGGTTTGCTATGTTTAATTTACATTTTAGTATTTTTCCTACCTGCAATTAGAGTAGCCGTTGTAGAGTAAGCTTTCCTTTCTTTCATCACATATAGAGCTTCTTCTGGAATCCATAGAAGTTGGCTTGAGCTCCTAGTGATCTTGCGCCAGCTGACCAAGTGATAGCCTACAGTAAAAACTAGTACTTTTGCATACAGTACCGTCACTTCCAAGTTTGTTACGAACTACGAGGTTGATAAGAGTAAAGTAGGCATCCCAGGAGTTACAGCATTGTTGCTGCAATACTGGTGCTCACCAGTTTGCTCGCCTTATCCATTGAGCGGGAGATGTTTCCATAAGGAGAATACCTATTGGATAATGGTTATCCTTATGGACATGCTTATAAAAACATTTAGGGGTTATCGATGATGGTTATCCTTGTGGTCGTGCTCATAAAATCATTTAAGTCGGATATTGTTTATCCTTACTCCACTTAGACAAGTCACAGTAAGAAAAGCACGCTTGATTTCGGTAATATGTTTTAAAACAGAATACTCCCTTGCTAATTTGAGTGGTGACTGATGTTTGATTTATCCGTTGAGCTGACGTTTCCCTCTCCACTCACTTTATCCACTGATCTGAAGGCATCCGACTGTGGATTGAGTTGCCACAAAAACTTTCCAAGGATAATGGTTACCATCAGTCATTGTGAATCCTTTAAGGTAAGATATTTCTTCTTTTGTGGAGATATATTTCTTTTTGGTGATACAAATATATAGATACGCTAGCACTAGCGCAAACATGCAAGCTTCGGCCCATCTAAAACATGGTCTAATAATTACCTTGAGTACCAAAGTCTCTAGGTATGGAATCAATGCCACTTTTCTTAATTGTGAAATTGAAAATGAATGGCCACAATATTGGTGGTTAATTATTTTACACTTGTGACTAAGTTTAATATAACTTGGATTTAATGTTGAGGGGGTTTAGTGCATCATACTCTGCGATCCATATCGTAATATCTTCATAGGCATAACTCCTCCTCTTGGAGGGACACTAGACTTGTCACCAATTCTCGCGTTCTTTTTATTAGACAATGTTAAAGTGTTTCTTCTGCTCTTCTAGTCGAGCTTCCAAAGACGCTGAAAGAAAAGGTGGGTTAGCAACAATTATGGGAGCCCCATGAAGAGTTTTATTTTCAAGCGAAAGTCAATCACAATTGAAAGGATTTCTTTAGATTCCACACCCATATCAAGTTCGATTCTCATGATGGGTTTCTTAGTTTAGTTAGAAATTTTTTTTCTAGCAAGTGTGAGGTTTGTTTTGTGACAAATGAAACTAGTGGATGATGCAAATCTTCCATTTCGATCGAGAAAGGTAAATGATTTCCATATTAGTATATGAATTAGAATATACATTTCTACACGATGGGAAAACATTAGCAAGCTATTGGCGAAGGTTAGTTTTAATTGTAGCCCAACTAAATAACTTTTGTATGTGTGTGTGCATAATTATGTGAGCTATTTTTTATGGATGAGGATTGCGCTGCACATGTTTTATTTTGTTACTGTGTTGAAAAACATCAAAACATGTATAAGCTCGTCAACATATATGCGGCAATTTTCTTAATTGCAATTTCCTTGATGATAAGGATATTCTCTAAGATTATTATGAATAATTATTTTAAGTAGTCATTACAAGATTAAATTACATGTGAGCACTTTGTGTATAAACAAACCACATAGAAGAGTGTGTACAACTTATATGAGTTATTTTGTTTTATGCATAAAACAAAATAATATGAATACGTTGTTTTTGGAGTTGCTAATTCACATTATGATTGAAGAGGATACTCATGATGTGATTACATGCTTGTGCTTACATATATGTATGGCTTGCATGTAGGGCTCATTTGTGTGGTTACAATGAGTTGCATTAGTACATTTATATGCATGGATGGATCAAAATTCTCACAGAGTAACATGATTTAAAAACTAATTTAAGATGCTAGGTTTTTATAATCAAGCTTGAGGAATAAACAAAGTTGGATTTAATCCTTGCACTTATATTAAATTTCTCAAGTCTTTGGATAGTTATAGTAGCATTGTAGGGAGGAGAAACCCTAAAAGGCTACACTGGAACAAATAATTCTACAATGTTGAATTGTGGTGGAGTAAAGAGCAATGCAAAGAAATAACAAACAACTAACATGTTGATTATTTTTAAAAAGTAGAAATGGTCAACCATCAATTGGTTACTTTTTATTGTGCCCACTTATTAAATGTTAAGAATTACGTGAAGATTAAATGTATATTATAAGTGGAATTTATCCCAAAACTTAAGTTGTTAAGGCACAAATGCTCTATACCATGATTTAAAAATTGGTTTAAGACATTTACATGGTTTTAGATGTTCATAGTAGAGCGGGAGGAATGAACAAATTTTGAAGGTTCTATTTAATCTATTCATGAAAGTTCCCATGAAATATCATTAAGCACATGAGACTATGTATTTTTAATATTGTCTTTCAATTTAATATGGTTGTGTTGATTGGTGCATCTACATGTAATGATGCAATCCATTTTGAATGTGGTTTTGTCATTGGTTGATATGTTAATTCACGTTATTGGGAAAATGCTTCAAATATACACTATTGAAGGGAACTAAACCTTACCAGGTTATTATTTGATATGCATATTTAATTAGACATGCCTAGTTTGGAACCTACAAGATTCGTTTGAGTAAAGAAATCTCAAAATAATTGTAACTAAGGTAGATAAGAGGCACAAATTATATTCCAATATAGATGAAACTAGGGTCAGAGTTGAGAAGTAAATGCACAAATGTAATACAACTCACTGTATGCATGTTCAAGAAGGCATCATACAAATTATGACTCTAATAAGAAGGCTAATGGGACTGACACCAAAAGTACATCTATTGTAAATACATAATGGGAGTGTAAAAGAAATTCTTGGTGTTTCTCGACTAATAGTGTTTAAGACATTATTAAATACAAACTCAAATTCCAATGTGTAAATTATTGCAACTCAAAGTATGCAACCCCAAACTTCACAACATTGATGGGCATATCCATCTAGATATAGATGGGGTTTTGCTAATATCTCACAAATAGGAACCTTTCGAATCTGTAGCAAGAAGAAGATGCTTCCAGTAGAAGAATGGTAGATCTTACAAATATACTTCTTGTGGGAAGTGATAATATAAAAATGGTTTGTGTGCTTCTACTATATATACACAAAGGATATCTGCTTTATGAAATGACAAACATATTAGATATGGTGGAGCTTGATGCAAAAAAAAATAAAAGAATTAGAACAATCTAGAATTGCCTAATTACACACTAGATTCAGAACATGACTAGTCTGAATTAATAAACAAATCTTGGGTAAAACAAGAAAGTTCGCATTAATACATCTCATGATGAAAGAATCTTAGGCTGGTAGTAAAGTAATGCATGCATCAAGTGAAATGGAACATATAAAATGTTCTAGATGAGGAAGAAAGAGGATAACAAATCATGCAACAACTTGTTACTAAATTAAGAAGATGATGGCCAAGTGGCATTAGTAATCAAGATTGTGGTGCACAAAGATATTGGGTATCTAGCAATCTATTCAAATAAATGGACAATCATACAATCTGAAATGCATATTTCGTACCACTACTACCTATCAAGCAATATGGGAGAAGTCTACCTGTCAAATTGCATTGATATTATTGTTGGGCTTTGAATATAACAACATAAAATTATTTCATAAAAAAAAGATATGAATTTATTCTACCAAGTCATGATTTAGCGTTAAGTGGGGTATCAACATGCTAATGACCTAGGTTCACACCCTGAGTCACATAGTGAATAAAAACTTAATGGGTGTGGAATTGAGAATATTGTAACCTCATTTATAACTCATGTATGGGAAATGTACGTATTTGCATACTAATTTTTAAATTGGTTTTGGACATACACTGAATTATTCATGCCCAAAAAGGTGTTGGAAGAAGTGTAAAAAGAGCAACAACAAATCATATGACATGATTAGTTTAAGTATGGAGTACTTTTGGGTACCAAACGATTATTTTCTGGACTAAAAACAAAGTTAAGTTTGTTATTAGACTTCAATTATAACTTTGAAGTCCATACTAAACTAACTATCATAGTCAATAGTCCGCTATTATTAAGACCTTGTCTAGTGGCTGATTAAATTCTTGTTGACGATGTTGGATTTGCCAACATTCAGGGGATATCCCCCATATGAAGACCCAACTAGACCTCACACTGTTTTGTGTAGGAGTCTCATCCGGTATGATGGCCCAGTTTCCATTATCTTAAATATTTTCCTTAGTTCATGCTTGTTAGCACATGAGAGTGGTTTGCATAGTCTTCGAACAACGAGGTTCGTGTGCTTGGTGAGTGCTTAGTGTCGCTTGTGTCAAGGTTCTTTCACTGTAGAGCGATAGGGTGGGAGTGAGACTCAAGTCAAAAGGGAATATTCCCAACTCTATTAGCGACACACAACACAACAAGACGTGCAACTTTTGGCAGAGTAGTCCACACGGATGCAGTAGTCACAAAACACAAGGTGAAAAGATAGCACGTACAACACCCAGTGAAATAGTCCACATGAGTGCAACGGTCGTTATAACAAGTTTACGAGAATGAGTATGTTGAGTGTCCGGTGGAGTAGTCTACACAGGTGAGACATCTTTAACAACTGATAAAACACATTTCCAACAACATATGCACTTAAACAGCTGAAATAGTTCAATTGTCTTAATACAAGTTAAAGAAACATGCATTACAAGCATCCAAAGAATAGTATTACAAATGAATACAATACATGTGTGAAAATGTGATGGCCTATTAATAGGCTTCTGAATTAAGAGAAAGTTCCAAGACACATCTGTACACCATTACATCACTAACCACAATAGCGAGGCGTTGGAGCCACTGCTCGCTCCTCAAAGAAACGATTACAGACTCTCAAGGCTATGTGGAAGGAGCCAAGGTGAAAGTACTTTTGCATGTACAAATGAGGGGTATATATAGCCAACGGTAAAACTGGCCCTTGTGACTGTCCAACTTCCCTCATGACTATTTGACTTACATGACTCTTCTACTTTACATGTGGGTCTCTTGGACTTCCATGTTACATTGCATTTATTACAATAGTATGGCCCACAGTAATGATGTGGCTGAGATGACTCATGACATGAATCGGCACAATAGTGTTGTTATGTTCATGCTGGTGGTGGTGTCCATGTTGAGTTGCAGTGTTGCTAAGTGATGAGTGTGCTCTTGGTGTATCATAGCTTCACCTCCGCATGGAAAGGTATGTGGAGTCTTCAATGGTCTTGGTGTTCGCTGGATCTTTCACGTGCATGTTAGTCTCTCCTTCACTTGTACTTGGCATGCTCCATGTGTTCGTCTATTCGTGAACAAGTCCCTAGCATGTGCTCCTTGTGCATCCGTTCATCCTCGTGTCATGTCTCATCCATGTACCTGTATCTGCAATCAATCATGGTGAGACGACATCAAATCCAAAAATATCCTAATCTACCATGATCCGTCATCTTTTGCTTTCGGGTGCAGGTGACCGAGAGAGAGGACAAGGCTCTAAAACTGCACAAAGCACATTCAGGTTGGGATGTGGGCTCTGGGGCACTATCAAGGAAAATTGCGCAGAGGTCACTGGGAGGTTGCAATATGTAGTCCAGAAGAGAAGTGACCATTTGTGGGATCTGGCTCAACTAGAGGGCAAAGCTGTGCAAATTTTCCAGGAAGGCAGTGCAAGCAGTAGGGAGGACACTGGCAGTGAAAACTGCACAGATTCTCTGGGGAGGCTAGCAGCGAGCTGCGGGAGCTTGCTGGCCAAAACTATGTGGAACTAGGAGGTTAGCCTGCAAGACATCCCTGCGTAGTTTCTAGGTTGAGCAGGATGTCCAGTAGCTGGAGGACTACCCAAGAAAACTACGTAGTTTTTAGGAGCAGTAGGCTGACTGAAAGGGTGACTAGCTGACATAACTACACAAATTTCGAGGACAGTGCAGTGACAAGCACCGAGTGCCTGTACTTCATGTCTACGAAATTTCTTCAATCAGCGCAGGCGGGCATGCTGGCAACTTCTGCACAATTTTTTGGAGGATCGAAGCCTGGGGTCACTACCCGGTCAAACTCTCCGTTTGACCAGCAAGAAGCCTTATATATTTGCTTGCAGGTAGCATAGATAGAGATGGATTTCTGAGCAAATTCTATGTTGTTTAGGGTGACAATCAGTCAGGTTGATTCTAGGATTGTAGAGTGCATACTTCCTGGGAGATAGCTTCATTCTGTGGGCAATTATGGGAAGCAATACATGATCACTGAGGGTTGAGACTGTGCAGTGCATCTCAATAGACAGCTAGTTGATGGAGGGTGGTCTAGTCGATGAACTTTCAGAAAAATGGCTAAGTGTGTGAGTGAGTGAACTCGTGAATACATGACCTTGCTAACACACACTCAACATGACTTAGAAATAAGACACCTCAAATCAACAAGACAAAATATGCTTAATGTTACTAACTGCGAGATTGTCTAATGGTGAGAGTGATAAGTGCGACACTTTAGATAGACATTAAGACGACCATGATGACACTTGCGTGACCGTACTCACCAGAACGAGGTTGCAAGCATGACATAGAAATCAACATGCCAAAAACGATAGTTGGTCAAACAAGTGAAAAGGAAGCAAGACATGTAGAAGAAACACATAAAATGACTTTTCATGTTTGCGCACATGCATGTTACTGAGGATAGGATGATATGACAATGAAAATCAGCCTTGTAAACTCAACAAAGAGGTGTACTTCAAAAGGTATTCTTTACTTACCATAATTACCCTCAAGATGATCATGCATCCAATGGAGTTTGCATGCAATCCTGATCTCTTACATTACTTGGTCTCTTTGTCCTTCTCCTTGACTCCTTGGGAGTGATCTCAGCATAACACCTTTTCTTGCAGTCATTGAGCAATGGATCGGCATGGATTTAGCTTGAAGTGACTGCTATCGGGATGAGGCCATGGGATACCTATCTTCATAGTTTATGAATGCAAGATCGAAAGGACAACTTGGACAACATTGCGCATTTTTTAGGCACATGACACTGCTACGGGATGGGGGTCCTGGGAGGACACCTCTGCGTAGTTTCTGAATGGAGGGCAGCTAGATTGGCCTGCGTATTTCTTGAGATCATTGTTGGCTACCTAACTGCTATGCACATTTCTGGAGAGCAGTGTTGGGTGGGGTCTCTACGGGTTGTGGGTTATCAGCAGGCAAGGGAGGAAGCTTGATGGTTGCAGAAGCAAAGTGAAAATATCTGGGAAGGTGAATGAGGCTAGGTTTCTTGGGAAATGGCTAAGTGTGAGATCAATAACATAGATGTAAACAGTGGTAGGACTCAACTATTATCGCACACGAACATTTAGTGACACAACGTAGACCATCCAGAATTCATAAGACATACTTCGCTTGATGCAACAACCTTCGTGACAAGAGTGCCTGAAGTGAGTGTGAAACAAGTCTATGTGATGAAAACCACTCATACACACACAATTCCCTTGAAGAAAAACAACATTCCCTTTGCATGACAAACAACGACCCTTATGCCCAAGATGACATATGCTACATAAATATGTGAACATGAACAAATCTTAAGGTCAAGGAGGGTAGCTTGAAATCATCAACTTACCAACAAGTGACTAAGGATGATCGATCAAAGGATCCAAGGTAGGCTCTGAAATTTTCATGCAAGCTAAAATTTTGGAGGGTGGTTGTAGCTGTTAGCGCTCGAATCTGCCTTAGGCTGAAAAAGGCAAGACTCAAGGCCACATCAAACCACGCTCAACCTCGTAGCTAGCCCTACGAGTACAAGAGAGGGCTCTCTCCGGGTCAAAATCGGCAAAAAGTAATAAAAAAGGCTCGAGATGACCGAATTGATGACTGATTTTAGGCTAGGTATTAAATACAAAGAGTTTAGGATTGATTTTTTATGATTTTGTTGAAATCAAGGGAAAGGCAATTTTGGGTGCGGGGATGAGGCACAGTTTTTGCAGAGGTCCACTTGGGGCAAGATAGGAAATTGTTTTGATGCCTTAAGCAGGGAGATGGTTATATCGAGACATGAGAGGCTAAGGAGAGCAGGTCCCAGGATTCTCCTTAAACTGAAAAAACATAGAAATATTCAACCATTTAAAGGCAGAGCATAGCAATTTCATGATTCTACCTTAACACTTCATGCTTATTAAGAGAAGAATAAATAGAGATAATGATTCACATACATAACTTACATACTGAGAGAAAAACACCATCAAGACATCAAAGGCCACATGATCCCAAGTAGTGCTGCCAAAACCTGGTCTTCCTGCCAAAAATGCTGGTAAAATATGTACAATATAGTCTCAAAACTATCCCAAGAGTCCAACCATGAAAATGACTAAGAAGATACATAATATAGGCAAGCTAACAAATTTCCTTGCCTCTAGGGGTCGAGCTCATCATCCTAGGAGTTGTTTCAACCAATTACTACAATCTAGGCAATCAAAACAACTTGCCTCTATAAGTTAGGAAACCAATTCATTCATTAATTTTTTGCTATTTTATGAATGAATCTTCTAGAATAGGTAAAAAAGTTTCATGTCATCATGAAAATACATTAGTTACATCAAAGAGGGTGAAAAATCCCATGAAAAGTCAAAACTAGTCAAAAGTTGTGTTGTCCTGAGCTATAGATGAAAAACTGGCGAATTTCCCTGATGCGTAGCGCGCCTTTTAGCCCACTTTTAGGGCACTTTCCGACATCCAAATGAGGCTCAAGTGGGCTTGTTGGAAAGTTTTGGATGTCTACTCTCCAGCCCAAGTGGAATTTCTCAATTGGGTGCACATTTGCCCCTCCAAAAATGCAATCTCCCAAGACTGCTTCTTGTGTGTCCAAAAAGTGGCAGAAGGTCATTTTTTGCTTGTTTTTTGACCTTTTGGGGGCCCAAACCTCAATGAAATGTCTTGGCAGTGGCTGAGAAAGTGTAATTTGTCATGACAAATCCAAAAATGCAAAGTTTTTGTGAAATGGACCTCCCCATCTTCAGGGTAGCACGCGGCGCGCTACACGTTGAGGGCAAAAACCTGTTTTTAATACCAAAAATTAAAAAATGACAAAAACTTCTCCAAATTTTTTAAAATTTGGGCTGGGGGTCCCCAATCAAGTACTATGCTCAATCAAAGAGGCTTCGGGCAAAATCCAAAGATGATCAAGCTCCTTTTGTCGTTTTTGCTTCTTGACCCTTTTCCTCAATTTTTCCTTAAGACTCTTAATTCGTGCCTTGCAAACCAAGTTTCGGACCTTGTAATGCATAACCATGTGTTTCAATAATGCATTATCTCTATTGGCCCTTTTCAGCCGTTCCTCCCCTACATTTGGTATCCCAGTGGCCTGAGCAATAGTCTCGGGTGACAAGGTGAAATTCACTCCGGCAAGGTTTACATGACCATCCTGTAAATGTAGAACAAACAAGCGAGCTAATTCACGATGATGATGAATTTGTGAAATCCGCTCACAGTATTCAAAACATGATTGATACCGAAAACAATCCATTGCAAGTGGACAAGCTTGCAATTGAGCCAAAGAAGTGGGCTCCTCCCTGACATGCCGACCACCTTTGCCACCCTTGTGATACCTCCTTGGCACCTCTATTTCTGGTGTTGAATCACTGTCATAACTCTGCTCATAAGCTAATTCGGTTTCTGACATAGTTTTGAAGGCAAGATGGCTGAAATGTATATGCTGACTGTGCACACAATTGACTGTTGTTTGACTTTTTCCTTTTTCAAAATGTTGTAGTTTGTTTGAGTTAAGAAAGGATTTGAATGCTTGCTGGCAAGTTTCTAGGCGAAAAACCCAACATGTAGTGCACCTTTCCCAACACGTAGCGCGCCCCTGGTGCGTAGCGCACAAGTAAATTTATACTGAGAAAAGTGTGCTGATGCGTAGCGCGCTCACCTTGATGCGTAGCGCGCACCCAGCTACATAGTGCATTTTGCAGGACGCTTTTGGAGGCCTTCCCGGTGTCCAAATTGGGTGCAGGATAGCTCGTTAGAAAGGTATTTGAGTCTACTTTCCAACACAACTAGAATATTTCAATTTGGAGTTCATTTTCCTTGTCAAAAATCAAATCTCCCAAGACTGGTCAAAATGTGCCAAATGAGGCTGCCTCAAGGCAAAGTGTTGTTTCCGTCAACTTTTGAATGCCTTTCTCAACTCCAAATTGAGCTCATGATAGCTCATTGGAAATATATTTGTGTCTAGTTATCATTTGACTCATCATGAAAGTTATTTGGCCAACCAAACTAGGAGAAAACCCAATTTTCCCAAGGTCACTTCAGAGGTGCATTCGATTCTCCCGAGGCGATTGTATTTTTGACATTTCTCTAAAACCCTGACACCTGTAAACAGTGAGGGAGGTTTTTCTTCTTTGGCATGTTTTGGGCAAAAACCTCTCTCAGGTTTCCAAAATTCATCTTTGATTGCTCTGAAACATCTTTTGAGTGAAACTTATCCCGATGTGTGGAACAAGGGATTTTGTCGAAATGAAGCGAAATGAAGGG
>APFE031473631.1:135426-193656 GCA_000404065.3 Pinus taeda
TTTTGTCGAAATGAAGCGAAATGAAGGGAATAGGGGGCTTCTAAGTTCTTGGGGAAATTTTTGTGAGTGGGGAAGGATGTTAGGAAGCGGGGGAAAGTGGAATCTCAGAGATTGAGTGAGGGGAAGGGGTCCAAAAGGGCAAATCACAGGCCAAACCTAGAAAATTGCCAGGTTGTAGCTAGAAACTAGGGTTTGTGCAAAAAATGAGGATTTGATCTCAGTGATGGAAGTATTTATAAGATATTGAAGGAAGGGAAGGTTATTGAAGATCTGGATACAAGTTTTTTTCTAATGAATTTCGAAGCATCAAGAGAAAAAGTGAAAGTCTTCAAAACCCTAGCGAGAGGGAAAAACTTGCCTAGCGCAACTGAAGCAATGGAACAAGGTGTAAAAATACCTAACGAAACTTGACATGATTGTGATGACAACCCTATGAATGATGATAGACTCAGCTGAATAGTGACATAGACTGACATTTGGGCAAACCTAGACCTAATGCCTAGTGACCAAATTTTGCTTGAAGACTCACTGAAATGACAAAATTTGACCTTGACACTCTGAGACCACTTTGTAAGAGCATATTTGATCACTGGAGGAAGGCTAGAAAGACTGACACTAACAGTAGCCGCTACAACATTGGCGACACACTCGTAGAACTCCAGATCTTTGTATGGACCTTGTTTTGTGAAAAGAAAGTCTAACCCTTCCGGAAGTATTGTTCCATTCAATGATCGTGATGGCTTGTACACTAGCTAGTGTGAAAGATGTAGTCCCTACCATTCCCTTGATCTGTCAACACACATTCCAAGCTAAGTCAACTTAGTTGTTTCGATTGAGGATGAGGGGTATATTGAAGCACAAGTAATACAATTGTCAAAGTTTAAGTTTCATCTTTGGTGTTCCTCTGCTGCCAACAGGCCTGGATAGTACCTCAGTAGAGTCATGCAGGAACACAAGAATCGCTCCACTACCATCGAACCTGGTCAGCATCTCGGTGAAGTTACTCACATCACCTCTCTGCGTAGGAATCCTTTCTCTTCTTTCGTCTTATTTATTTTTCATTTTTTAAATTTTTTTCTTTTCTTTTGAACAATTGTGCGCAGACACTCATTTATTCCAAAGGTAGAAAAGGGATCCCGACTTATTGAGAGCAACAGAGGTTGTTCCTTCAAATAAGTATGTTATATATACCTCTAACATACTTGTTAGGGTTCCCCCCCCCCCCCCCAACCTTAATCTACTTGACTGAGTTGACAAGGGTTAACCCAAAAGAACTGATTAGAGTAGGTGGTACTAGTTAATAGTGCAAGCGTTGTGTTTTCACCAAAACCCACTGTTAACAGAACGTATTTTCCATCAAGGCATCATTGACTGAAGAAAAAAAGTGCTTCTTAAAGGGAGAGGACAACATATAAACAAGTTTTGATATATATACAAGTCCTTGTGGATTTGTCCAGCTTGTCTTGAGAGCCAAACACGGTTTCGCAAGAGGCTAACCTATAGGTACAAGAAAGAAAAGAAAGAAAAAATAAAAAAGAAGAAGTAAAGCAAAAGAAAAACAAGTAAACAAAGCAAGCAAGCACACAAACCAGACCAATTAAGCAAACAAATAAACATGCAAACCAAAAATCAAAGCAAAGAAAGAAGCAAAGACTACTCCTACTCCTACGCTAAATAGTGCATGGGCCTACTCACGTGAAGTGATATTTCCAATGCAACCACTGATGCATTGGCTGGCCCATGTTGGCGAAGGCATGAAAATTGTGCATTTAAACTAGTGAACATGAAATATTTAACAATGAATACCAAGATGCTCCGGGTTCTAAGACATCCACAAAAACGAAAAGATTGAATGCACAAGGCAAACATTCTGTGGACTTAACATGGTGTTGTGACACACTGCATGCAGATGATAAGCACGCACACTCTCTTGACTGTGATAGACAAGCACACATGAGAGAGAGAGATAACTTACACCTTGTGTTATCACTCAGGTTGTTCCCTGGCTCCAGGAGGGAATACGGCCGAGGTAACCACTAACCAATATTTCAGTTGCAAATTCTAGCCAATCTGCAACCAGAGAGGGCTCTCTCTTTGTGATTTAGATTTGTTTGATTGTATATTAGGCTAGTTATGAGAGACAAGTTTTGTTTGGTGTTTGGAAGATGACATTCAGTAGAACAAGGCAGTAAATTGAAAGAAGTTCAAACCATTGGGTTGATGGATTCTAATGAAATAAACTTTTGGTTATAGTTTCTTTGGCAATGGGAAGATTGCAGAGCAGGATAGTTAAACATAGAACAATATTGAAGCTGAAAGTAAGATGGAATGAAGTCAAGAAATGAAAGGCAATCAAGAATATTTCATTATGTTAACAGAGGGAAATTGTGTAAACATTATCAGGGAGAAATTAAGAATTTCTTGATGATATTTACCGAGTAAGAACTAGGGAGACAAGAGAAGTTGAGAATTCTTGCCTATGCTAGTCCTGTGGAAAACATAGAAAACTACAGGAACTGAACACAGAGTATAGATAGTAAATTCTGGGTTATCCTTTCTTCCTGTAATTTAGAACATGGTATTCAGATGATAAATAAAATACAAATACAGTAACTCAAGAGTGAGAAAACTTATTGATCCATGCATCAACACAAGCATTCTACAACACATCCTTTAGGCATTGATCCCACATCCAACAAATTCACCAACACAACATCCATCAATTTTATTTCAGAGTAGTTCTCAAAATTTACAGAGAAGGTCCAGAATGATATTCATCAGCCAACGATAATACATCTCTTTTGCAAGTATTTATAAGAAGTTTACAAAATATCCCGTAGGGAAATATCTAGACATAAATTTATCCATCTACTCTTGCAGAAGCAATAACTGATGTAGAAAAAGTCGCGCAACAATAACTGAGGAAATAAATATGTTGTACTGGCTATTGTAGGTGTCCTGCTTGTTGTTGACTTTTTGAGTTTGATAGTCGGTTGATGACCACTTCCCTGATGTGCGTTCCTGTTGTGCTGTCTTTTGCCACCTGTGCCTAAGCCTATTTTATCTTTTGGCATGAATATTCTTCCTCAACTGATTTGATTTTCCTAATATTACCTTTTAATTGTAATGCTAGCATTTTACAAAAAAGGAGAACTCAACTTATTTTGGTAAAACCTCCAGCATACTCTGCCACCACTGATCTGTTCGTAATTGATGCTTTCTCAATTTGATTAGTGTCTCATCAGCTTCAGTGTACCTGTAATAGTTTGGCTGGAAATCAAAAAGATGTGCCACCTTATGCTCAATAAAGAATAAACTTTCCAGTTTGTCATACAAACTCTGTCCAGAGGGAGGGACTGTCTCTTCTGTGCTGCTTGATGATGCTGTAATCTGATTTTGCACATAGGTATTTAACCTATGAGCATATTGTTCTTGCTTTAACAGCTTCCCACTGCTAGTGACCAAGCTAGGTAAACCTTTGCATTGTAACATTGCAAATTTATGTTTGAAGGCTTCTATATCTGCTTGCATTTATTGGCTTTTTCTTTCTATTGTCTGAAAAAAATTTCTCATAGTTAGCACCTTCTTGACTCTTAGAATAGTCTCTGTCCTGTTATGAATGTCTAGAGATGCTAAATGTTCACTGGTATGAGTGTTCAAAAAATGAATCATTTTATTAGCTTTCTCAGGTTTATTGGCCAATAATACCCTGGCCTTTTGAGTTTCATACTGAGCCAATCCTATCAATTCTATCTAATCAAAAATAGTTTGTATTGTTGTCAACTGATCAGCAATAGCTTGGCTGATTTTATCCCACAAAATGGTCTTTATTTCTGTCAGGGTTCTATGGAGAGTGAGGTCCTTCTCCAAGGCTTTAATTTTATTCTCGAGGGCCTTTACTTCCCTGGTTTTCTCTGCTACAGTCATCGTTGATTTGTCATTACTAACCTCAATTTTGGCTAGTTCCTCCTTAGTTTCCTTCAGTTCTTCCATTTGGATCTCCAAAGCTTTTATCTCTTTCATCATCTCCTCCATGCTCAAGCTGGCCTCTTGTAGTGCACTTGTTGTAGCTGTTGCTGAAGTTGAGGTACCTGCTGTTGATGCTGGATCCAGGGGAGGTGCTGTTGTGGTGATTGTTGGAGGAGGAGCTGCGGTAATTGGAGCTGTTTGGGATGGTTGAGAGGCCAACTCTGGCTATTTTCCTTGTAGAGCTTCTTCCAAGGCCTTTTCTGTATCCAACAGTCTTTGGTTCATCCTCATTAGTGAACTGACCACATCCTCTTCTTCCTTTTGTTGTGCCACATTTGTGGTTTGAGGATGTATTGTAGCTGACAGCTTCAATTGTCTTGTGAGGGTCGTTATGTCCTCCTCCTTTTTCCTTATTAAGGCCTGTGCACCTTTGGGATCATGTCCCAATTCTATAATGATTTCTTCCAAGGATTTTATTCTATTATCCTTGGCCAATGAGGAGGCTTTCTACAGCTCTAATTGGGAAGATGTGTTATATAATGAATTTTGCAGTCTATGGGCCATTAGAGCTTTGTCTGCCAAGGTGGAGTATACCATTTCTCCAGCCTGTTTGTGCAACTCAATCTGGTCTATTAGATGGATGTCTTTGGGAAGAACTTCCAGATTGGTCCTAATATAATCTGTAGCTGACTGTGGCTATTGTACAGTGGGTCTAAAGTGACTAAGAGTCATCTTCCCTGCCTGCATATTATAGGCTGCCATCAGCCTTTGTTGATTGGTAGGATCCATTCTTAACAATTGATTATAAATCTGAAACCTTACTGGTTCGTTTCTAGCTTTAATTTCGGTGAATGCTCTCTTGATATCCGAGCCCTTCTTGCTCTATTGCTTGGAGGATGAAACCTTGACACCTAGCTGTCTCTCTTGCTCCTGCTGAAAGGAGATGGCTGATGTTTCCAAAATTGGAGGGATTTGCTATTCAGAAGTTCCCTCACCCCTGATGTTACTTGTTGTTCTTCGGTAAACTCCTCCTCAAAATAAGGGTTTAGCCTTTGTCTCTTCTCCCCTTGCTGATCTGTAGATGTCACTGTAGGTGTGTCTTCAGGTCTATCCCTTTTTAGCTCTCTCTTCATTGTGAGGGGTTTGTAGTACAGGGATTTTAGCTGCCTTTACTTGGGTAGAAGGGCCTTGTTCTTGACCCTTTCCTTGATTTGTAGATGGTTGTTCCGCCATTGTACTTTGCTGGTTAGAATGTTGTATTTCTTTACCTTTCCCTATACGTGGAGTGGGTTCTTGAGCCGGTTGTTGTGAAGTTGTAGTAGCTGATGTGCTTGCTCCAATATGTTGAGGCTGTGTGAAAGAAACCTGTGCGAAATAATCCAGGTCAATTCTCTTCTCATAATATTTCATTTCTTTTTCTAATCTTTCTTCTTTAGTAAGTTCTTCAATTAATGTGCCCTCTACCCATTCTTGTCGATTTGCATATTGTTCAATGTGAGGGATTGGCTGGTGCACATATCCTGAAAGCCTTTTTTTTACTCTTCTATAGCTTATAAACTGTTCAGGGTCATATGGTGCCTAATAAAAGCTTTGTTTCAGCATGAGTTCTTTTCTTAGCATCTTGTCTGCATCACTCCAGGCTTCCTCCCTTTTATTCAAAACAAAAGGACCCAATTGATGTCTAATCTTGAGCTGTGCCTTCTTGTTTTTCCCATGGAAATGAGTCAAATCTGCACTACTGAATTGCCTGAAATATTCCAAGGAAAAAAGTATCATGGGGACATATCTTGGCAGTTTGTAGGGGGGAAACTCACAACCATAAATCCTGATAACTGTATGGTTTTGGCAAAAGTACCAATCACCAATGTTGTAGCCTCTTGAAAGATGTAGAATTCTCTGCATTTCAGCAGTGAGTCTGCCAGGA
Source organism: Pinus taeda (assembly GCA_000404065.3). Taxonomy (NCBI): domain Eukaryota; kingdom Viridiplantae; phylum Streptophyta; class Pinopsida; order Pinales; family Pinaceae; genus Pinus; species Pinus taeda. The sequence goes on from APFE031473631.1 coordinate 141,320, forward strand.
GGAGTCATCATTAACATGCAAGTGGATGGGTAAATGAACATATCAATAAACTCACAATATGTATAAGGTGAGAGATGGACTTCATGGAAAACTGATGTCCAGAAGATGACAGATCTCTTCTCTCCTTTGGAGCCTAGTTTCCTGAGTGGAACTTGGAAAATATCAGGGTGATAGTACAACAACAAATGGTATATATAAGAGGTGTATTTAAACACTATTTCTATCTCCAACATCATGAATTGCTCATGGATTTTGTTTGCTATGAAGGTGGCATAGTCATACATGACAGCAGGGGGCTGTCCTGGAGTGAACATAGACATTAGCACAAACATAGTTTCATCCACAAACTCACTGGTTTTGCATCCTAGAATGTAGGATATCATATCTATTAGGAGCTTGCCTATTTCATTGAATGATACTTGATGATAAGGTGGAGGATGATCAACCTGGCACTGTGGTTCCATAAATAACTGACCTACTCTTGTTATTTCTGAGCTAAACAGTTTTGCACCTTGATCAAGCAGGAGTTTCATTGTGAGAGGAACCAGAGGTTGAAGTGGCTCAAAGTTCAGCATTTCATTTATGGATTGAGGAGTAATGTAAAAGAGTACAAATCCATCTGGAGTGAGGATTGCTCTTTGAGTGGGATCATAGTTTTCATGGCAAAGATGAATGAAGTCAGGCAGCACATTGATTGAAGGGATGTAGTAGATGGGCATGTTGGATTCCCAGATCCTCAGGACATCAGTGTTATTTCTATGGTTGTTTTTGAATTGACAAAAAGTTTGCAGGTGAGACTTGAGACCCATCATGTCCTTAATCTGGAAGTCCCTGTCTGCCAGAGGTAACCACTCCAAATCCTGATGTGGTGCATTCAAGGGGGCAATGTTAAGAGCCATTGGAGCCTCCATACTTTAATTGATTGTGTCTTGACTGGAATATAGGTTTATGGCACAGCAAAAAAGATAACTCTAGCTCAAACACTTTTGTCAGGATCTTGCAGACTGAAATTTATCTTGTGGTAACCTCACTGGGCAGCATTCATGGAGTAACAAGTGAATTATGCAAACTGTAGTGGGGAGGTTGGACAAGATTTGTGAAGATAGCCTCCCTTTTAAGTTACTAAGTGACCAGTTTGAGAATTCTTTGGAGTAGCAGGCAGCAGAGTAGAGGATTTGGTTTCTCAGAGGAAATTACACCAGTAGCCTGAAACTTTGGAAGAAACAGGGAAAGAATTCTCCCTTGCTAGTAATTTTACACAATTTTAGAGGCGAAAGACGGGCTCGAATTGGAGTTTTCACGGGCGATTTTTCCAGTTTCCATCAGATCGCCTTTGGTACGGGGGCGGTTTCTGTCAGCGTCGGCCCGATGCAATAGGAACGCGTCGGGTGTCCCTGTGTACGACAGGAAAACCGCCAACTGTCGGGTACTAACGTCTTGTCGTCGGGGCGCTTCTGATATCAATAAGGACCATCGGATCTGGTGAAGGTGATCCGACGGTGGACGGGAAGGTGACTTGCCAGGGGTTTGACAGACCAGCGCGTGATAAGTTTTAATTTTTGTAAGGTTTGGGCGGGTTTGAAACTTTGGTTTATTTGACAAATGCGGAGCGGACCCGATATTTTAATTAACCAAAGGTTAATTAAATGGGTTTATTACGCAGGTATGGAGGGTATGGTTATTTGTTTGACCAAGGGTCTAACAAATCCCAGTAGGAGACATGGCGGGCTATCATTGGCCCCAGGTGGACCAATGGTTCCCAAGGACTTTTGAACTATAGCCATATTAGACGAGGGTGAGATATATTTAGTATTTTGGGGTTTTTTGCTTGTAATACATAGTAGGGGTAGGGAAACATTAATATAGGAGTTATATACTAAAGTTAGGATGTTAACATGACAAGTGATAGGGAAATGCTAAGTTTATAGGGTAAAAACTTATATTTTTTAGGAGATGAAGGGAAAATGAGATAATTATTTTTACACAAGAAATGTGGCTTGTGTTTACCAAGCAAAGACAATGTTTTTCTTAGTATCTTTCATAATGAAATGGATTAGGACTATTGAGCAAATCTCAATATCCTAAGGGGATGTTAGTGAAATTTGTGGGGGAAATGAAAGGGGAAGTCAGTCATGCTCCACTAAACTTGTAGTCACTTTGCCATGATGCTGGTGATACTATTTAAACTGAACATCACTCTGCTTTCTGCAACCTCACAATTATCTCCCTACCCAACCTAAAATACCTAACATTTTTTTTCCTTTGATTGGGTGCATTTGAGCTAGCAAACCTTGCTTTTCCTCTTTTCTTTTGACTACCCTCCTATCTAAAAATATCCTTATTTCAATCAAGGGATCAGATTGAGCAGTTGGGCCCTTTAATTCTCTATCTAATCTAGTGATCTGCCAAGCTTGAATTGTTTGAGCAGATCTTATTCTCTATTCTAAAACAAGAAATTTAAACATGATCTAGCCAGGGTTAAGTTGTCTCGCTATTCATCAACTGTGAGAAGATCAGTGATTTCACTTCTCTGATTGCATGTTTTACCAAGCCACTTTCCTGGTCTTTCTTTGGGATTCCTTTCTCTTCTCTTTATCTGAATCTTGATTATTGATAATATGGAACCTTTGCAGCATGGAAAGGATGATCATATTTGGTATTTCCACAGTCAATCATGAGAAATGACACCTATTGGTATAGGAACCTAACAGTGGCTCCACTTGGGGATGGCTTTTCCAAAAGAAAAGCCAAGAACATCAGGTCAGATGGCCTCATTCTCATTTCTTACTGTGTTTACAAAACTTCCTTTTGTTGCAAGCTAACCAACTGAACGTTTGTGGCATAAATTCTTTTCAGATAAGCTGATCTGAATCTAATTGCAACTCTGTCTTTGGAGGTTGATCAGAGTTGTTTGTCATAAACAATCAAGAGAGAACTTTGGAAAAGTAGGGATGCAAAAATAAACACCAAGGGTGGTATATCTATTGGCTTCTTTCTCAAAATTTGCTGCATCATATTTCCTATCCTATTGCTGAAATGAGATGCTAAAGTAAACACTTTTTATGTACAAACTACCCTCTTGTTTTGTTTTAACAAAGAGGGTCAAAATAATGCTTGAGCATTCGCCCATTGACTGGGCCTTCCTGAGCTTCTGTGCCATCCAAACTCTTCAAAAAATAGGTGTTGTTTCCCTGTACAGCCTAAATGATAAAAGGGCCTCTCCACAAGGAATCAAATTTGCCATGTTTTCCTTTGTCTTCCCTTCTAGAGTCCCACTTTAGCACTTTGTCTCCTATGAAGAAATCCTTGGCTTTTGTTCTTTTGTCAAAAAAATTCTTGAGTTTGTCTTGCAGAATCTGAGTTCTCTGATATACTTCCTCTCTAGTTTGTTGCAAGTGAATAGTTTGATTGATTATCCTTTGAATTTCATTGGGTTCTGCTTGTAAATCTTGCAACAATTTGATCACAAGGATTCCCAAGGATGAGGGGAACACAACCTCCATGCCATAAACCAATTCATATGGGCTGGTTCCAATAGATCTTTTTGTGGTCAATTTGTCCGCCCATAGTGCATTTACTAACTTTTATGCCAGTTCTTTTTTTTCTCCTCCAAGACTTTTTTGATGATATTGATCAGGCTTTTATTAGATGACTCTGCTAGGCCATTACCTTGAGGGTAATAAGTTTTGGAATGACCTAAAGTAATGTGGTATTTGTGGCAAAAATTGATCATTCTTTTGGACTTAAAGGAGGCAGCATTGTCTGTAATTTTTGGACATCCAAATCTAGACAGGATATTGGCTTCTAAGAATTGCATGATGATTGAGGCATTGGCTTGCCTACAAGGGATAGCTTCTATCCATCTGGTAAAGTAATCTGTGGCAGTTAAGATCCACTTGTGTTGTCCTAAAGAGGAAGCATGAATTTCTCCAATGAAATCTAAACCCCATTGTTGAAAAGGCCTTTCAGTTGAAATAGGTTTGAGGGGCAAGGGAAACAGCTTCCTCTTGCCTTCAAAGATCTGGCATTTATGGCAAGAAACTACAAATTTTCTCACATCAGTAAATAGGGAGGGCCAATAAAAACCAGCTCTTAGAATCTTATCAGCTGTGGATTTCTAGTATAAGTGTCCTCCACAGTCCCCTGCATGAAATTCCTTGATTATTTTGTCAGTTTCATCCTGAACTAGGCAATTAAGAAAAACGCCTTCATGATTTTTCCAAAATAAGACATTGTCTAAAATACAAAACTTTGAAGCTTTCATTTTCAAGAATCTCTTTTTGGTTCTGGATAAACCTGGAGGAGCTTGCAGGTTTAACAATATGAAACATATATCATTGTACCAAGGTGATTGTAAAAGGCTTGATTGATCTGGGGAGTCGCCATCTCCTGTTCGTTATCCAGTTCATTGATGTCAAGGGCTTGAAAGTTGGTTTTAGTCATTAATTTGGCTAACCCTTTTCCTTTTATGAGTTTTGTTGGCTTGATCTCAATGTCATACTCTAGAATGTTGGCTATCCATTTGCCCCTTTTACCTTCAATTCCTTCTTGAGTAAGAATATCTTTGACTACTGCATTTGGAATATAGGCAATTACATGAGAGTACAAGATATAAATTTTGAAATCCTTTATGGCCTTCACAAGAGCATAGGCTTGCTTTTCCATGATTTGGTATTTGAGTGGGGCATCTCTAAGTGTCTTGTTGAAGAAAGCAATGGGCTTTTCACATCCTAGGTCATCTTTTTGTAATAGGGTTGCAGCAATAGTATGCTCAGATGCAAAGGAAAAGATTATGAAATCTCTATCAAACCTGGGACTTGTAAGAACATGTGTTCTTGTCAAAGCTATTTTGATTTCCTCAAAGGCTTGTTTAGCTTCTATTGTCCATTTGACTTTAGAATCTTTCTTCAACATATTATTCAACAGTCTAATCAACTCGGCCAGATTGGGAATGAATCTTCTTAGGAAATTGATTTTCCCTAGAAAGGCTTGTAATTCCTTAATGTTTCTTGGGTGAGGGACTTGAAGTATAGCCTGTATTCTGTCTGGATCTATTCTTATTCCATCTTTAGAAATTATGTGACCTAGGAGTTTTCCTTCTTCCAGACCAAATAATGATTTCTTTGGGTTCAATGATATGCCATATTTTCTGCAAATTAAGAACACTTGCCTCAAATGATCTAAATGTTCTTGGTCTGATTTTGAAAAAGCAGTGAGATCATCAAGGTATATGACTAAAAATTCATGGATATCTTTAGCAAAGGCTATGTCCATAGCTCTCTGAAAAGTGGTCCTTGCATTTTTGAGTCCAAAAGGCATATTCACATATTTAAAGGTTCCCCAGGGTGTTGTAAAGGCAATTTTATCTTGGTCATCTGGGTGAACTAAAATCTGATTAAATCCTAAGAATCCATCTAACAATGAGATCCTTGAAGCACCCACTGCCCTTTGTAAAATGTGATCCATCTTGGGTAAAGGGTAGTGGTCTTTGAGAGAGACTTTATTCAAATTTCTCAGGTCAACACAAAGCCTTATATCTCCAGTTTTCTTTCTAGTGGGCACTAGATTTGAAATCCATTCAGAAAACCTAATGGGTGCAATTACTCCAGCTTGATACATTCTTATGACTTCTTTTTCAATAAGGGGAAGGAGGACTAGATTAATCCTTCTCAGCTTTTGTTTAAAAGGTTTTTGGTTTTCTTTCAAGGGTATTGTATGTTAGATAACAGATGTGTCATAGGATTTTAAATCCTCATAGCTCCATGCAAAGACATCTTGGAACTCAGTAAACAACTTAATGTATTTGACCTTTTGGTCAGGAGGCAATGTTTTGGAGAGTTTTATCATTTTGGGATTTTCTGTGGTCCCAATGTTGCAGTCTTCAATCTCTTCATTTAATGGTAGCAGTTTTGGTTTTCTTGGAATGTCATTTGAATCAAATATATCTTCTAAAGGAGTTAGGCCTATGGGAAGGACATTATCCTTCAGCTCAATTACTTCGGATTCTTCCTCATTCATTTCATCAAAATTCATTTGCTTGAGTTCTTGCAGTTTTTTGTGATTAAAAGTTGTTGGATGCAAAATCAAATTTGCTGCTTCAGCTAATATATTTGGCTCAACTTTTTCAATTTGTTGTTGATCATCAATAGTGCTTGTGTCTATGTTTGTGCTTGAGAATTCTTCTTTTAAAGTGAGGAAGTTATTGATTTGGGTATCATTCTCAAACACTTGCCAATTTTTCACATTATCTGGGATAGCAGGTCTGTGTTTGATCTCAGCAGTGAAGTGATTATTGGGCTCAAATGGCAGTTTGCAAGTGCTAGCAAAGGTTGCCAAACTATGTGCATGTAGGTTGTATTTTCTTGGAATTTTGGTGAGCTGTGATTCCAAGAAGGTGTTCAGTATTTCCATGGCTGCACCTCTATAAGCTCTTAGCCGAGGATCATTTGTAACAATGTTTCCCTTTATCTGTTGTATTATCAAATCTGAGTCCCCTAGAATTGAAATCTTGGTCACCCCTAGACTTCTAATTAGTTTGAGTCCCAGCAAAAGGGCTTCATATTCGGCCATATTGTTTGTGCATTTGAAATTTAGCCTATATGCATGACCCTGAGCATGGTCATTTTGTATGTTGTGTATCCAAATCGTTGCCCCTACTCCAATTTATTTACTGATCCATCAAACTCTAAGTACCATAAGGTTTCTTGATCAACACTAGTCTCCGGAGTTTTGGGGACTTGCTTAGTGGGCAGTGAGTTTGAACTTTGTGGCTGATTTGATATGTCTAGTTCACTTGTTACATCAATCACATCAAAAATTCTTTGGTGTTGGTCACTGACTTGTTCATTTATGTTCATTGTCTGTGTTGTTTTCAGTTGTTTGGCCTTAGTTTTGGAGCACATGTCAGCATTGTATAAGATAAATGAATCCATATCAGAGTGTATCGAATAGATGGGGAAATTTTGGGGCTTCTCTTGGCTACTAACCACATATTTCATCAATGTTTCCCGGTACAATCTCTTTGGGTGGCCAAATACTGAAATGGTGGCATATGACATATCTAGTTGCAAAGATCCTTGGAGTTTTGCACCCCAAGATCTAGATAACAGCATACCATATTTAGGTGGGATATCAGCTACCACTACATCCATCAAGATTGTTTTGGCTGGATATTAGACTAAATATACACAAAGATATTTTATTAGGCCTAGACACCTGACCTGGCTGGAATCAAATGAGAACAGGTCCTTATATGGCCTTGTGATATCTAGGTCTAGCTTTTCCATCACTGACTTAGGCATTAGATTATGGGAAGCACCTGAATCAAACATTGCATTATGTAACACTTTGTCATGAATGTTTAAGCTCACATAAAATGGAGGAACTCCTCCATCTACTGTCTTTCCATTGACTTCAGGACCAAAAAATAGTTCTAGTTGATCATCTAGGACATTGACTACATCCCTAGTTTCATATATTTGAAGTGACCTGTTAATCTGTTCCCTGTAGAATTCATGTTTAGCCAATTCTGACAATGGCATGGCTATTATTATCTTACCTATTTCTGTTTCTAAGTTGAAAGGTTTTTCCACTTGCACTCTTGTATTGTGGACAACAGACTTTTCCTTTTCTGTTGTGTTTTCCAAGTTCTTTTCTTTATCAGGACTGCTATGAGGAGTTGCCTCTCCTCTGGAATCTACTACGACAGATCTATTTACACTTTCTTTTGAAAAAGAGGAAGGAGATGGGTGATTGTTTGAGGGTTCTAGGTCTGAAATGTCTTCTATGATGGGCTCTTTTGGGTTGAGGTCTGTATCAATAGTGAATTCTGTGAGGGGAGAAGTATCTTTAGTTCTCTTGAGAAATTTGGTATCTTTCAATTTGGTGGGTTCAGGTACATTTATTGTCCTACTTCTCAATTTATATTGTTTATGAACCTCATAGACTGCTACATCATAGCCTTCTTTAAAATCAAATGATTCTCCAGACTTGGTTTGAAATTGATTTAAATTATGAGCCTCCTGATCCTCTTGTGTCAGGAAAATTTGTTGATCACCGTTTAAACCCATTATATTAATTTGTGTGTCCTCTGTAGGTTCACTTGAGGTTGAGGCTTCAGCATAATTCTCTTGAAATGGGGGTCTGATGTTCTGATCAGGACCAGTCCTTCCAGCAGTAGGGTTTGGATTCTTTCTAAAGTTTGGGATTCTTGATGTGTTATTTGGTTGCCCTTCCGAGGATGATTTCCTTTCAATAGTCTCCACTCTATCTCCTAATCTGTTCATATCTTTAATTATTGCATCTAACTTTTGCTCAAATGTTGAAGGTTCTTCTTTAAAAGTTGTTCTTCTTTCAGTTCTAGCCTGGTTTCGTTTGGCAATGAAGTTTGCTTCTACACTAACAGCTATATTCTGCATGTCTGCTAGGCTTACTGGGGCTCTTTCCCTCAGCTGATATGCCATGTCCGAATCAAATCCATCAGGGAATTTGATCAAGGCTAGGTCGGGAGGAGGTCTAAGGTTTTGAGGAATGGCACTATAGGCATTATTAAACCTTGCACAATAGTCTTGAACGGTTTCTTGTGGGCCCCTTTTTAAATTGTCATATTCAGTTAAAATGTGTAAAGGGTCCTTCTTCTTTTCCCATCTGTTTAAGAAGGATTGATATATGGCCTCAGGATTGGCTATAGAATTTGCAGCAAGTGCCCTAAACCAGGCCCTCACATCACTAGTTAGACTTTGGAAAAAGATTTTCATTCTTACATCATCATCATCAACTTCATAATTCTCAAAATAATCTTGCATTTTCTTAGTGTGTTGTTGAGCTATATAGAAACTAGCACCATCAAAGTAGGTGATATTTCTTTGATAGTCTTGGGGCATAGCCCCTGGATTGGCAGGCAATTGCAAAGGAGCATAACGGTTGGCCATATTTACAGGGATAAATGGAGCAACAGGAAGGAATAAGAGGGCTGGAAGAAAGGGGAAAGGGGTGGAAATATGGGTAGTGGTTAGGGGAGTGGAAAGTATACTTTGAGGTGTGGATGAAGAACTTGGAGAGGTTGTAGTATTGATAGAAAGAACTGTGCCTCTTCCAGGGGAAAGCTCAGATTTTGTAAGGTTTTGCTGAAGTATATCAAAGTCTGAATCAACAGTTTCTAAACTTTCTTGTCTCCTAAGGGTCTGGGGATTAAGTTGGGATTCTCAAAGATGGCTGGGAGATTAGGATCTAGATTGCATCTGGTGTAACGAGTTTTCTTTTTTGGAGCCAGCTTCTAAATCTGTTTTTGGTATTTTTTGCTTGAATATGTTTAAAGCACGGAAAATGATCTCTTCTTGATTTAGAATTCCCCAGCGGAGTTGCCAATAATGTTATCACTCAGGTTGTTCCCTGGCTCCAGGAGGGAATATGACCGAGGTAACCACTAACCAATCTTTCAGCTGCAGATTCTAGCCAATCTGCAACTAGAGAGGGCTCTCTCTTTGTGATTTAGATTTATTTGATTGTATATTAGGCTAGTTATGAGACACAAGTTTTGTTTGGTGTTTGGAAGATGACATTCAGTAGAACAAGGCAGTAAATTGAAAGAAGTTCAGACCATTGGGTTGATGGAGTCTAATGAAATAAACTTCTAGTTATAGTTTCTTTGGAAATGGGAAGATTGCAGAGTAGGATAGTTAAACATAGAACAATATTGAAGCTGAAAGTAGGATGGAATGAAGTCAAGAAATGAAAGGCAATCAACAATATTTCATTATGTTAACAGAGGGAAATTGTGTAAACATTATCAAGGAGCAATTAAGAATTCCTTGATGATATTTAGCATGTAAGAACTAGGGAGACAAGAGCAGTTGAGAATTCTTGCCTATGCTAGTCCTGTGGAAAACATAGAAAACTACAGGAACTGAACACAGAGTACAGATAGTAAATTCTGGGTTATCCTTTCTTCCTGTAATTTAGAACATGGTATTTAGATGATAAATAAAATACAAATAAAGTAACTCAAGAGTGAGAAAACTTATTGATCCATGCATCAACACAAGAATTCTACAACACATCCTTTAGGCATTGATCCCACATCCAGCAAATTCACCAACACAGCATCCAGCAATTTTATTTCAGAGTAGTTCTCAAAATTTACAGAGCAGGTCCAGAATGATATTCATCAGCCAACAATAATACATCTATTTTGCAAGTATTTATAAGAAGTTTAAAAAATATCTTGTAGGGAAATATCTAGACATAAATTTATCCATCTAATCTGGCAGAAGCAACAACTGATGTAGAAAAAACCGCGCAGCAATAACTGAGGAAATAAATATGTTGTATTGGCTGTTGTAGGTGTCCTGCTTGTTGTTGACTTTTCTACTTTGGTAGTCGGTTGATGACCGCTTCCCTGATGTACGTTCCTGTTGTGCTATCTTTTGCCACCTGTGCCTGAGCCTATTTTATCTTTTGGCGCGAATCTTCTTCCTCAGCTGATTTGATTTTCCTGATATTACCTTTTAATTTTAATGCTAGAAATTTACAAAAAAGGAGAACTCAACTTATTTTGGTAAAACCTCCAGCGTACTCTGCCACCACTGATCTGTTGGTAATTGATGCTTTCTCAATTTGATTAGTGTCTCATCAGCTTCAGTGTACCTGTAATAGTTTGGCTGGAAATCAAAAAGATGTGCCACCTCATGCTCAATAAAGAATAAACTTTCCAATTTGTCATACAAACTCTATCCAGAGGGAGGGACTGTCTCTTCTATGCTGCTTGATGATGTTGTAATTTGATTTTGCACATAGGTATTTAACCTATGAGTATATTGTTCTTGCTTTAACAGCTTCCAACTACTAGTGACCAGGCTAGGTAAACCTTTGCATTGTAACATTGCAAATTTATGTTTGAAGACTTCTATATCTGCTTGCATTTCCTGGCATTTTCTTTCTACTGTCTGAACAAAATTTCTCATAGTTAGCTCCTTATTGACTCTTAGAATAGTCTCTGTCCTGTTATGAATGTCCAGAGATGCTAACTGTTCACTGGTATGAGTGTTCAAAAAATGAATCATTTGATTGGCTTGCTCAGGTTTATTGGCCAATAATACCTTGGCTTGCTGAGGTTTATTGGCCAATCCTATCAATTCTATCTGATCAAAAATAGTTTGTATTGCTATCCACTGATTAGCAATAGCTTGGCCGATTTTATCCCACAAAATGGTCTTTATTTCTATCAGGTTTCTATGGAGAGTGAGGTCCTTCTCCAAGGCTTTAATTTTATTCTCTAGGGCCTTTACTTTCCTGGTTTTATCTACTACAGTCATCTTTGATTTGTCATAACTATCCTTAATTTTGGCTAGTTTCTCCTTGGTTTCCTTCAGTTCTGCCATTTGGATCTCCAAAGCTTTTATCCCTTTCATCATCTCCTCCATGCTCAAGCTGGTCTCCTGTAGCGCACTTGTTGTAGCTGCTGTTGAAGTTGAGCTACCTATTGTTGATGCTGGATCTAGGGGAGGTGTTGTTGTAGTGACTGTTGGAGGAGGAGCTGTGATAATTGGAGCTTTTTGGAATGACTGAGAGGCCAACTCTGGCTGTTTTCCTTGTAGAGCTTCTTCCAAGGCCTTTTCTGTATCCAGCATTCTTTGGTTCATCCTCATTAGTAAGTTGACCACATCCTCTTCTTCCTTTTGTTGTGCCACCTCTGTGGTTTGAGGATGTATTGTAGCTGGCAGCTTCAATTGTCTTCTCAGGGCCGCTATGTCCTCCTCCTTTTTCCTTATTAATGCCTGTGCGCCTTTAGGATCTTTGGCATCATGTCCCAATTCTATAATGATTTCTTCCAAGGATTTTATTCTATTATCCTTGGCCAATGAGGAGGCTTTCTCCAGCTCTAATTGGGCAGATGTGTTATAAAATGAATTTTGTAGTCTATGGACCATTAGAGCTTTGTCTACCAAGGTGGAGTATACCATTTCTCCAGCCTGTTTGTGCAACTCAATCTGGTCTATTGGATGGATGGCTTTGGCAAGAACTTCCAGATTCGTCCTAATATAATCTGCAGCTGATTGTGGTTGTTGTACAGTGGGTCTGAAGTGACTAAGAGCCATCTTCCCTGCCTGCATATCATAGGCTGCCATCAGCCTTTGTTGATTGGTAGGAGCCATTCTTAACAATTGATTATAAAGCTGAAACCTCACTGTTCGTTTCTAGCTTTAATTTCGATGAATGTTCTCTTGATATCCAAGCCCTGCTTGCTCTGTTGCTTGGAGGATGAAACCTCCACACCTGGCTGTCTCTCTTGCTCCTGCTGAAAGGAACTGGCTGATGTTTCCAAAATTGGAGGGATCTACTGTTCAGAAGTTCCCTCACCCTTGATGTTACCTATTGTTTCTTCAGTAAACTCCTCCTCAGAATAGGGGTTTAGCCTTTGTCTCTTCTCCCCTTGCTGATCTGTAGATGTCCCTGTAGGTGTGTCTTCAGGTCTGTCCCTCTTTTTAGCTCTCTCTTCATTGTGAGGGGTTTGTAGTACAGGGATTTCAGCTGCCTTTACTTGGGTTGAAGGGCCTTGTTCTTGACCCTTTCCTTGATTTGTAGATGGTTGTTCTGCCATTGTACTTTTCTACTCAGAATGTTGTATTTCTTTACCTTTCCCTATAGGTGGAGTGGCTTCTTGAGCCGGCTGTTGTGAAGTTGTAGTAGCTGATGTGCTTGCTCCAATATGTTGAGGTTGTGTGAAAGAGACCTGTGCAAAATAATCCAAGTCAATTCTCTTTTGATAATCTTTCATTTCTTTTTCTAATCTTTCTTCTTCAGTAAGTTCTTCAATTAATGTGCCCTCTACCCATTCTTATCGATTTGCATATTGTTCAATGTGAGGGATTGGCTGGTGCACATATCCTGAAAGCTTGTTTTTTACTCTTCTATAGCTTATAAACTGTTCAGGGTCATATGGTGCCCAATAAAAGCTTTGTTTTAGCATGAGTTCTTCCCTTAGCATCCTGTCTGCATCACTCCAGGCTTCCTAACTTTTATTCAAAACAAAAGGACCCAATTGATGTCTAATCTTTAGTTGTGCCTTCTTGTTTTTCCCATGGAAATGAGTCAAATCTGGACTACTGAATTGCCTGAAATATTCCAAGGAAAAATGTCTCATGGGGACATATCTTGGCGGTTTGTAGGGGGGCAACTCACAACCATAAATCCTGATAACCGTATGGTTTTGGTAAAAGTACCAATCGCCAATGTTGTAGCCTCTTGAAAGATGTAGAATTCTCTGCATTTCAGCAGTGAGTCTGCCAGGAGGAGTCATCATTAACATGCAAGTGGATGGGTAAATGAACATATCAATAAACTCACAATATGTATAAGGTGAGAGGTGGACTTCATGGAAAACTGATGTCCAGAAGATGATAGATCTCCTCTCTCCTTTGGAGTCTAGTTTCCTGAGAGGAACTTGGAAACTATCAGGGTGATAGTACAACAGCAAATGGTATATATAAGAGGTGTATTTAAACACTCTTTCTGTCTCCAACATCATGAATTGCTCATGGATTTTGTTTGCTATGAAGGTGGCATAGTCATACATGACAGCAGGGGGTTGTCCTGGAGTGAACATAGACATTAGCACAAACACAGTTTCATCCACAAACTCACTGGTTTTTCATCCTAGAATGTAGGATATCATATCTATTAGGAGCTTGCCTGTTTCATTGAATGATACTTGATGATAAGGTGGAGGATGATCAGCCTGGCACTGTGGTTCCATAAATAACTGACCTACTCTTGCTATTTCTAAGCTAAACAGTTTTGCACCTTATCAAGCAGGAGTTTCATTGTGAGAGAAACCAGAGGTTGAGGTGGCTCAAAGTTCAACATTTCATTTATGGATTGAGGAGTAATGTAAAAGAGTACATATCCATCTGGAGTGAGGATTTCTCTTTGAGTGGGATCATAGTTTGCATGGCAAAGATGAATGAAGTCAGGCAACACATTGATTGAAGGGATGTAGTAGATGGGCATGTTGGATTCCCAGATCCTCAGGACATCAGTGTTATTTCTATGGTTGTTTCTGAATTGACAAAGTTTGCAGGTGAGACTTGAGACCCATCATGTCCTTAATCTGGAAGTCCCTGTCTGCCAGAGGTAACCACTCCAAATCCTTATGTGGTGCATTAAAGGGGGCAATGTTGAGAGCCATTGGAGCCTCCATACTTTAATTGATTGTGTCTTGACTGGAATCTAGGTTTATGGCACAGCAAAAAAGATAACTCTGGCTCAAACACTTTTGTCAGGATCTTGCAGACTGAAATTTATCTTGTGGTAACCTCACTGGGCAGCATTCATGGAGTAACAGGTGAATTATACAAACTGTAGTGGGGAGGTTGGACAAGACTTGTGAAGATAGCCTCCCTTTTAAGTTACTAAGTGACCAGTTTGAGAATTATTTGGAGTAGCAGGCAGTAGAGCAGAGGCTTTGGTTTCTCAGAGGAAATTACACCAGTAGCTTGAAACTTTGGAAGAAACAGGGAAATAATTCTCCCTTGCTAGTAATTTTACACAATTTCAGAGGCGAAAGACAGGCTCGAATTGGAGTTTTCACTGGCGATTTGTAGAGGCTACGGGGAGAATTTTGCAGGTTTTCTCCGGTAATTAACGGTTGGACATTGATTTTTCCGTGTAAGGGTCACAGGGAATAATTCTTTCGATTTAAATTTAGCTTTTACAGGCAATTTTACTAGAGAAATTGCTTAAAACAGGGTTGAAGGATGACTGTGAGGTAAATACCTGGTTTGCGGGTGCCCGGTGTATGTTGAAGTCTGCAAGTGGAGCTGGACCAACGGACTGTGAGGTTGACTTAGCAGGGTGATGAACTGTGCATCAATGGTAGCCAATTTGTCGTAAAACTACATGCAGGATTGCGCAGTCAGCCAATTTGGAAATAAACAAAACAATTGGTTTTCCTGACTTTTTATCGAATTTTGGACTTTTCGGGCCTTTTTGGCCCGTTTTGGGGATGACGTCAGCATGACGGTTCTTTGTCTGGTAGTGGAGTACGGAGGGTGACGTGGTCGCTGACACGGTTGTTGACAAGGAGGGTGACATGGCAGACACGGCGACGGGAGGAACAGTGCGAGTGATAACGTACTAACTGACGGGACAGTGATGTGGGCGGAAGGACAAAGGGCAGTATCCGGTTTCCATTGGACCACCTTTGGTACGGGGGCGATTTCTGTCAGCGCCAACCCAATGCAATAGGAACGCGCTGGGTGTCCCTGTGTACGACAGGAAAACCGCCGACCTTCGGGTACTAACGTCCTGTCGTCGGGGCACTTCCGATATCAATAAGGACCGTCGAATCTGGCGAAGGCGATCCGACGGTGGACGGGAAGGTGACTTGCCAGGGGTTTAACAGACCAGCGCGCGATAAGTTTTAATTTTTGTAAGGTTTGGGTGGGTTTGAAACTTTGGTTTATTTGACAAATGCGGAGCGGACCCGATATTTTAATTAACCAAAGGTTAACTAAATGGGTTTATTACGCGAGTAAGGAGGGTATGGTTATTTGTTTGACCAGGGGTATATCAAATCCCAGTAGGACATGTGGCGGGCTATCATTGGCCCCAGGTGGACCAATGGTTCCCAAGGACTTTTGAACTATAGCCATATTAGGTGGGGGTGGGATATATATAGTATTTTGGGGTTTTTTGCTTGTAATACATAGTAGGGGTAGGGAAACATTAATATAGGAGTTATATACTAAAGTTAGGATGTTAATATGACAAGTGATACGAAAATGCTAAGTTTATAGGGTAAAAACTAAGATTTTCTAGGAGATGAAGGGAAAATGAGATAATTAGTTTTACAGAAGAAATGTGGCTTGTGTTTACCAAGCAAAGACAATGTTTTGCTTAGTATCTCTTAAAATGAAATGGATTAGGACTATTGAGAAAATCTCAATATCCTTAGGGGATGTTAGTGAAATTTGTGGGGGAAATGAAAGGGTAAGTTAGTCATGCTCCACTGAACTTGTAGTCACTTTGCCATGATGTTGGTGATACTGTTTAAACTGAACATCACTCTGCTTTCTGCAACCTCACAATTATCTGCCTACCCAACCTAAAATACCTAACATTTTTTTTTCCTTTGATTGGGTGCATTTGAGCTAGCAAACCCTGCTTTTCCTCTTTTCTTTTGACTGCCCTCCTATCTAAAACTATCCTTATTTCAACCAAGGGCTCAGATTGAGCAGTTGGGCCCTTTAATTCTCTATCTAATCTAGTGATCTGCCAAGCTTGAACTGTTTGAGCAGATCTTATTCTCTATTCTTAAACAAGAAATTTAAACATGATCTAGCCAGGGTTAAGTTGTCTAGTTGTTCATCAACTGTGAGAAGATCAGTAATTGCACTTCTCTGATTGCATGTTTTACCAAGCCACTTTCCTGGTCTTTCTTTGGGATTCCTTTATCTTCTCTTTATCTGAATCTTGATTATTGATAATATGGAACCTTTGCAGCATGGAAAGGATGATCATATTTGGTATTTCCATATTCAATCATGAGAAATGACACCTATTGGAATAGGAACCTAACACCTTGCAAGTTTTCTTTCAGTGTATGATTCCTCCAATGCATGAGCAACGGGATCATGTGATTCGAGTGGAGGAAGCGAAATTTCTGTGTTGGATTGATCTTTAGTTTAGACAAATGAGTGATGAGGAGCCTTGAGTGTTTCAAAATTTTTATGATGGAAAGTGGAACTAACTTCAGGACAAAAAGGGCCTGACATAACCATCAACCTAGGCTAAAGTGCCTCAACAGTCTGCAGGGTTTCCACTCCATCAATAGATAGATCATTAGATACCAATGCCTTGGATAGATTAATAGTGAGTGAATCAACATCGTGATCAAATGAAGAAGTACAGAGATCACAACAACCACAATCAAAAAATTTGGGACATTAATTAGCATCCTCATGATTTGATGAATCATGTAGGGGAGTAGATGCGAATCAAGGTTTCTCACCCTTTGTGTTTTGAGAAATCATAGAGACAAATGGGATGGATTTTCAAAGGAATGTGTGTCGTCTTCGCAATGTAATGACAGATTGGCATCTGGTGTTTCGTGTGAATGATCAGAAGTAGAAACATTAGGAAATGAGTTTTCACAGGGAGAATCAAAAGTGGCAGAATCACAAGGGATGTTATGATAGAGTGGATGAGGCATGGATGGAAGTGAGTCATCCTTCACCGTGAGTTCTTCTTTAGATTCCCGCACACACTCATCATGAATGATAGCACAAGTTGGCTGCATAACACCAACTTCATCAAGAACTTGATCCTCGTTCACAACAAGTGTGGAGTCTGGAACAGAAGAACACAAGACAGTACAATCTAGAGGATCAATGGAATGCAGGGACAAAGGTTGAGGGAACAAATCCACGTGACAACCAGTAGGCTTGCAAGCCAAATATACGTAGACATTGAGAGTAGTTGGGGTAGGAGGATGTGACAGCTCAACAGATGTGTAAGCATATTCTCCCACCTCGCACTGTGGAGATAAAGTCATTTGATGAGAAGAGGGCAGATAGTCACTTGTGATAGTGACCTCAACATCTTAGATTTGGCAGCTCTAACACTGAGATATGCTGGGAGAGGTTTGAATGATTCTAAGAATTGTGATTTTCGAATATGTAAAGAAGATACTTAAATCTTCAATTGAGAAATTCCCAATCAATTTCATCTTCACGAAATTTCCATGCAAGATTACAAAAGCGCGTGTGAAAGTGCTCAATGAATTCATCAAGTGCTTTCCGTAATTCCATAATTTCTTTATTGAGTGCTTGATGGTCAAAATGATGGAAAGAATGATCTATCTCTACAGTCAACTAAGTGAGAGTGAATAGAGTTTTTGGGTAGTGTGGCACACCATGGAAGTGGGTGCCCTCGAAGGAGGTGTGAAAACAATGCACACCTCATGTAATCTTCTTGGATTTTATACTTTTGATATATAACTATTAAGGTCATTTTGTGTTCAAGCTAGGCCATTCCGCCTTCACCTTCATATGTGAATTGTGACAAGATATTCCATAGATCCTCTGAGATTTCAAAGTCATTTCCATAAGACATACACCCTGGAGGAGGAATTCTATAGTTAGTCATGATAAGTATGCGGCGATTCAAAACATATTGGGAGGACCCAGCTTGTCATCTAGCCCTCCTTCTAGTGCTAGAAATGTTGACAGTTCTGGATCCACCAACATTCAGGGATCTCCCTGGTATGAAGCCCCAACTATACCTCACACCATTTGGTGTAGGAGTCCCATCCGGTATGATGGCCCCGTTGCCATTATCTTAAAGATTTGCCTTAGCTCTTGCTTGTTAGCACATGAGAGTGGTTTGCTTAGTCTTCAAAAAATGAGGTTCACATGCCTGGTGAGTTCTTAGTGTCGCTTGTGTCAAGGTTCTTTCACTGCAGAGGGAGAGGGTGAGAGTGAGTCTCAAGTCAAAAGGGAATCGTCCCAACATTGTTAGAGACACGTAACACATCAGGAAAAGCACAGCTTCCGGTAGAGTAGTCCACACGTATTTGGCAGTCACAAAACACAAGGTGAGAAGATAGCATATACAACACCCAAAGGAAATAGTCCACATGAGTGTGACGATAGTTATATCAAGTTTACGAGAATGAGTCCATCAAGTGTCTCGTGGAGTAGTACACATGGACAAGACAACGTTAACAACTGATACAACACATTTCCAACAACACATGCACTAAAACAACCGAAATAGTTTAACTGTCTTAATATAGGTTAAAGCAACATGCATTACAAGCATCCAAAGAATAGTCTTACAAACGAATACAATGTTGGGTGTGGATCCTGATTATCTTTTGTATTCAAAGGTTTCAGCCGGATGTATACCCCAATAAGACTGTACACCCCTCCACGCAGGGGCATGCGGGGGGGACTTGTCCCCCCTGTGGGGGTCCGGGGGGGCTAATCCCCCCCGGCTGGGGGGTCCGGGGGCCAGCGATCCCCTGGCGTGGGTTCGGGGGCAACACCCCCGAAGCTAAAAAATAGATGTAAAATTGCCTTGTAAAAGTATAGTAATTTCTAGTCAATCTGGGTCATTCATTAGGCAGATGATCTGACGGTAGAAGTTATGTTTAGTTTTGGGTTTTTTGCCCTAGAAGGCAACCCCTCAATATATGAGGGAATTGTATTGCATCTATGTATATCTGTATTCTGAGTGAGGAAGAGAGAGGAGATTGAGAGTGAAGAGGGAGTTACAACGGATCTGCTATAGGTTGTATCTCTTCAGTTTGCTAGATAATATAATAAAAGAAGGACTTGTTTTTTCTCCATGGACGTAGCCCAAACTGGGTGAACCACGCATATCTGTGTCTCTCTTGTTTTATACGTTTTCTGTGTTTATATTTCTACAATATTTTATGTGTTCCATTACTCTGTAATATATAATTTTCTAACATACAATAAATTATGAAAATGTGTTGGCCTATTAACAGGCTTCTAAATTAAGTGAAATTTCCAAGACACATCCGTACACCATTACATCACTAACTCTGATAGCGAGGTGTTAGAGCCATTGTTTGCTCCTCAAAGAAAATATTACAGACTCTCAAGACTATGTGGGAGGAGCTAAGGTGAAAAGTCCTTTTGCATGTACAAATGAGGGGTATATATAGCCAAGGGTGAAATTGACCCTTGTCACTGTTCCTTCCCTCATAACTATTTGACTTACATGACTCTTCAACTTTACATGTGGGTCTCTTCGAATTCCACGTTACATTACATTGATTACAACAGTATGGCCCACAATACTGATGTGGTCGAGATGACTCACGACATGACTCGACACGATAGTGCTGGTATGTTCATGTTGTTGGTGGTTTCCATGTCGATTTGTAGTGTTGCTTAGTGATGAGTGTGCTCTTGGTGTATCATAGCTTCACCTCCGCATGGCAAGGTGTGCAGAGTCTTCGATGGTCTTGGTGTTCGCTTGTTGTTGCACATGCATGTTTCTCTTTCGCTTGTACTTGGTATGCTCCATGTGTTCATCTGTTCACGAGAAAGTATCCTAGCATGCACTCCTTGTTTATCCCATTCGTTGTCATGCCATGTCTCATTCATGTACCTGTATATGCAATCGCACATGAAGAGACAACATAAAATCCAAAAATCGCCTAGTCTACCATGATGCACCATCTTTCACTTTCGGGTGCAGGTGACCGAGAGAGAGGACAAGGTTCTGAAACTGCACAAAGCACATTTTAGGTCGAGATGTGGGCTCCGGGGCATTTGCAAGGAAAATTACACAGAGGTCACTGGGAGGCTAATATGAGCAGTCTAGAACAACAGTAACCATTTGCGGGATCTGGCTCAGCGGGAGGGAAAAACTGCGCAAAATTTCTAGGGAGGCAGTGCAGGTAGTAGGGAGGACACTGACAGTGAAATCTGCGCATATTCTCCAGGGAGGCTGGCAGTGGACTGCGGGAGCCTACTAGCCAAATATGTGTAGAACTGGGAGGCTAGCTTGAATTACAAGACATCCCTGAGCTGAACTGTAACATGATGACAAGATCACTGCACTGCGCATCGACAGAAGTGAGAGATTTTCCTACTTATGATGGATTAGGTGAGGTAGATGCTTTCTTGGACAGATTTGAAAGGGAGGTGCCAAAAAAAAATGTTTCCAGGCTTTGAAGTGGGTACTGCACGCTACACTCGCGAGGTTGTGGGGTACGCACCAAGGAAGCTTTGAGGACTGGCGTGAATGCAAGAGAATGATGCATATGCATTTTGGGAAGCCTAAGATGCGACTAACAGATAAATACAATGTACGGCATGGTCTGCACGCGCATCTGTCCAGGTGGGTACAAGCATATGGTAAAGAACCAGTGCAGATGCACATGAACTTCGCATTGAGGAACACAGTCAATAAGCATGTGTTGGGGGTGAAATTACGTGAACGGTCCCTCAAGTTGGAACGATAGAATGTGGAAAGAATGAGCGCGCAGAAGGTTACCCATGCAAAATCATTTAACGAAGTGTGTGAAGCACTGAACAAGGTATATAATGCACAATGAAGTGATTGAGACCTGCTCGTACTAGTAGTTTTGTGGGCTTATAGGGTGACGTGCAAGAAACTGATGGAACAGACGCCTTCTAGGCTAGCCTATGGAGCAAACATTGTAATACCGATGGAGTATATTATGCCTAGTCCACGCATAGCAGTGCCCATGGATATGATGGTTCACGGAGCCTTGGAAGAAGGGATCACGTAGCTGGATGAGAAAGAATACTTGGGACCTGATGAAGAGATCCAACAGGGTGATCTTAGGCTCCAAGAACTCATGAAGGAAAGAGTTCAGTTAAGGGAAAAAAGCACCATGACGGAAGAAGAAGTCAAGAAGCTTGAGGAAGGAATAAAGAAGGACTTTCTTGATAAGAAAATTGTGTTGATAAAACAGGATGTGCACAATTACAATGATAAATTTGTAGGCTACCATGGAGAATTGATCAGTTTGATGCCTTGGCTTGGACAGTGTATTACTAAGGGGATCACAGATAGTGGCGCGACGCAGGTATTAAAGTTAAAAGGTGAACTTTTCCCAGAAAATGTAAGCGATGGTCAATCAAAACCATATACAGGTGGCCCGACCACCTGAATAGCCATGGGAAGCACAGTCTTACCACTCCAGGTAGTTGAAAGGAAGCATGGAACTATAAACTACTATGCCCGAGAGATACGCGATGTCAAGGCTGCGTGTAGGAGCAGAGTGTCACAGGGTCCATGACAACGCAAGGGTAGCTGCACTGCCGCGTGGGTTGGCTAGAAAGTGATCATTATAGTCACTATTCACAATGTGATGCTTGGTTTAAGACCAAATGGAGCAGGTTACAGGCATTTAAGATAGGCTTTATGGGAAATATTTGGGAAAATCTGCCGCCAAGGGAGCATTAATGGACCAGATTTGGGGGGAACGGTCGAATTTGAATTCAAAAGACGCTATAAATTGCAAAGGGCTGCCCAACAAACAACACTTGGTCATTTGATAATTGAGTTATTGTGCGCCTAGAGTATTCTGAACTGAGACCTGTTTAACCTATTGAGAGCGTTGTTTGAGCACCCGGTTGAGCAATTGAGAGATTTCTGGACAAACAAAATGGCAGTGTCTGAAGAAGCTAGAGAAATTGGAGAAATGACCACCGAAGAGGCCGCACAGGGCATGACAGTAGAAGATGCCCCTGCGAGTGTCGGGATAGTTGCGGAAATCCCTAAATCGCTACGCACGTTGAGGCCCAAGAAAGATAAGTAGCCCATGATTCTAGTGTGCGTGTCGCCTCGAAACCCACTGCGAACTAAATTAACCATGGAAGAAAAGGGGGAAAATGGTTAATGTGGAAACCGATGAGGAGGAGGAAGACCTTGAGGAAACCCTAGTGGAAGAGGAGGAGGATGAACAAATGGAGGAAGAAACCGAGGGTGCGGACCCTCCGACCAGAGTGCCCACATATGTTCCTCCGTGGAAGGGAAAGGCAAAGGTACCTAAGGACCTAGATGAGAGCAAGAGCTCTCTGCAGACTCTGTTGCTACCTGACAATATCATTTTTGAAGGAGCGCACTTGGGACAGCGATCGAGTCTAAAGTTTGAAGACTGGGATCTCGCGGACCATGAAAAATTCCCGTACTTGGAAACCACGTAGCTCATGAAGCTGAAAAAAAACACTACGGTGGGAGTTGTAGAGTTGGAGCTGCACAAGTGGTTGTGAGGGGTAGAGAAAGCAGGGTTGTTGAACCTATTATGGGTGCTGCATTACCATCACACCCCAGTAACTATCTTTGTCATTAGGCAGCTACTTTTCCTGGTGCATGATGGGTGTTTGTGGCTGGAGGAGCCCATCCCCATCATGGACCACCTGATTCATAGAATTACCCAACTCTCTTGCAAGGGGGAGGACCCAGTGGATTTTTCGGAGGGTAAGAGCACCGACTTGGCTATTACGGAGGCCATGAAGGCAAAATTCAAGCTGGAGAAGGGGAAGAGAGGGTACGCAATCTATAGTATCAACAATAAGGCAATCAAAGTTGCGACCCAGATATTGGCTGGCAAGGTTATGCGGATGAGGTGCCCGTGCTGGTGATAGCACTTGCCACACAGTGTGCATAGAGCATCCAGTTTAACTGGTCAGAGTACTTGTGCAAGGAATTCCTAGAGAATTGTCGTGAGGCACAAGAACAGGGGAAGACCTTCCACTATGCATGGCTTCTGTTGTCCATAGTGCTTGTGGCTAGGGAATTTCCTAAGGACAGCCAGTTTCCCCCAATTGAGAGGGATCTCTCAGAGGCCACAAAGTATGCTTTGTTGTGGGCCACTAAAGATGTGCACAGGATCCGAGACAGTAAAATATTTTGGGTGCTCATGGAGATGAACATCAAAATGGGGATTAAACACAAGCTGTGGTTATCGCCCACTGCCTATAGTAGCTTACAAAGCTTCGCGGAGTTTAAGGCAGACTTCCATCATGTCTAAATCAGGGCACGCAAGGACCCCACGAAAAAGTGGAATGAACTACCATACCTAGCCATAAATGATGTTATCTTCAACATACTTGAGGCATGGCCGCCGGAGTGACAGGCTCTAGCCATCTCCGTGACGGAAATGGAAAAGTCTACTGCATAGCGGGAGAAGGAGGAGACTAAAATGCGGATGGCATAGTTGGCAAAGAAGAGAAGAAAAGAGGCAGTAGTAACACAGGCGTAGGAGACGCGGGACGCTACGAAAGCTGCAGCAAAAGCACAAAAGGTAGCAGAGAAGGAGAGCGAGGGCCGGAAGTCACCTTCTCCTTAACAGGAACAAGATATGGAAACAAAGACAAAGGAGTGTGGCGCGGACCTACAAACAAATACAACACAGTTAAAGTGCCAGCGCCCAAGAGAGCAGGTGGGGCCGTGAAAGAAGTCAAACGCGTCTAAGACTTCTTTCGACCCGATCACCCTCACTGAGAGAGATCTACACGATATAGGGGAGACGGTGCGCAATGTCACCGCAGAGGCCCTCCAACGGTTGGTGGAGGAGAATTAGATTGTGTTGGGGGCCCTCCAGTCATAGATTCAGGAGTTGTAGGTGTGCACTCTACAGGCTAGTACTCTCTCAACCAACCTCGCAGTAGGAATGGCCACGGCTGAGGAAATGTTACGCGCCCGCACGAACAACACAATAGTGTTGTTAGAGGGGGCACTGGTTACAGAAAATAAAGCTGACAAGCCTACGGTTGGTACATTGAAAGGAGTAAGAATCAACATGGATGCGCTCCCTCAAGAGACACTCTATATCCTGTAGGACAGAGTGACTATAGAACTGCAGGCTAGGGAAGTCCGCGCACTACAGGTTTTAAGCGAACAAAGAATCAACATCGAGCAACAGAGCCTATATCGTGACGAGGTAGTCACGTAGAACTGATAGATGGTGCAGGTGGTTGAGGAGGCCAACCAGATGGTCCCTGAGTTGGCAATCCCAGCAGAGGCACCAGTAGAGGTGTGCATCCAAAGGTTAGCAGCAGGAGTGTGCGAGGCACAAGAAGAGATGGCCAAGGTTCAACTGGAGCCGAACCTTCAAATAGCAGAGTTGGAGTAGCCTTCAACTCCTACAAATGTAAGGGAACAATGCACTAGTGCCATTACATCGATGATGGAGGAGATCAGCGGTGCAGTGAAGGATTGCACCAAAATGTTGGAAGAGTCATTCAAGGTCCTCACCACTTTGCAGGAGGACCCGAACATACATCGCTTAGAAACAAAGGCGCATGAGCTACAACAACAGTATGATGACGTCAAAGGGACCACGGAGACGATGGCGCTCACACAGAGGCTCGTGCGAATGCAACAAACAAAAGCACTTAAGGAGAAAGTAGATGTAGGGCAACACAAAGAAGCAGTTTTGAAGGTGCGTGTCCAACCATGGATCGACGAGGCCTTCGTCATCACAGCAACGACTGAAGGCAAGCTCCCACAGATGTAGGGGACGCAGGAGTAGATACATGGAAGTAGTTCATATACCGCGGTCTTTGAGTAGCGTCTCTAGGAGATACAGTGGGTAGCCGCATAGTGCGCTGCCAACCTTGCAGCAGTTCGAGCAGAGTTGGGAGGTCTCCACACGGAGAGCTCTGCACTAATAGAGTGACTCGAGGGTGAGTCACAATGTTTGTGTTGGGGGCCTATTGGGTGTGGGATCCCCTAAGGAAAGTTTTGGGGCTTAAAGCCCAAGTTTTGACTTAGTCCGATGTAAAGATTCCACGATTTGTGGGCGCGGAGCACGAGGTTGTAATTGAGTCATAGGGTTGTCTGCCCTTACTTTTGTAATGTAATGTTGGCTTGAGAGTTCTACCCATGGTCCGCGGACCATGGGATTGTATAAATAGAGTGAGGCTCTAAGTGTAAAGAGAGATCTAAGAAGTTTGTAAGATCTAATGATGATGAATTGAGTCTTACTTGAAGCATCGAGTCATGTCTTTGGGTAGTAGAGTAGGAGAAGACTCTACCACTAAGAGCGCAGAGGCCTAGTAGTCTGTAGCTGAGTGCACAAGGCAGGTTGAGGGCCATTAATAAGCCTATGACGAATTTCAACCTACCCATACTGTTTATCTCACATACCTTAATGATTGCAAGTTTCATTTGTGGCACTTGTCTCAAGCGCTAATGATCCCTACAGAAGCATAATGCAAAACGTGAGTCACAAGAAACGTGATGAATGTGATGAGGCATAAAGTTAAGAATTTTCTCAAGGTAAAAATTTTGACATCTTGTGCAATGCTAGGTCTCATTTAGCTGCTACTGAAGAAGAGGATAAGATTAGAATGGTGTATGGTTATCCTAGGTCTCATTTAGCTGCTACTGAAGAAGAGGATAAGATTAGAATGGTGTATGGTTATCCATTCTGGTAGTTGATTTGGGAATTCCAATTCTCCTCATCACTTTATGATGAAATCACTAAATCTGGTCACCCAGTTATGTGGGGCCGTGAAATCCTCAAAGGTGGTATGTGGGATATTAAGCATGGTATTCCACTGAACCAAAGACGAAGATGCGTTGTGTAGACTCCCATGCCTTAACCTGACTTGTCTGTAAGTTAATAAAAATCCTAGTTGACTTGACCTGGGGATTTATAAAAATTAAAGGGCGTGAGAAAGCTCTATGGTCCCGTAAGAGAGAGAGAGAGAGTCAAGGGTTTTGAGTGACAAGTTCTAGCTCCCCACAATGTGAATTGAAATATAATGAAGAATTGTTGGAAGTCGATTCCCTCTACTCGGATTGATATTCTATCGATTTCAGGGTGACTCACACTTGTGTTGCCTAATATCAGCTCTAAGAGCCAAGAATCCATGACACATGTGCTGGCGGTACTAATGCTTGTGTTCAAAACTAAGAGAGTTATGGTTTTAAAAAAAATTTACTTCTTGCTTGTTATGCAGCCCATGAGATTTGCAAAAAAAACTCGTGTGCTTCTAAAACACGATCGGCTATGATAGCTTTAGGAATCCTTTCTATTACTAGTAGATTTAAAACTCAACAAGCAACTTCCCAACTGAATTAACGGAAAAAACACAGTAAGGGACTGGTGTTTCTCTTATTGATCTATAATATCTCTCTGTTTTCTCATCTTATCCACTGAGCGAGAGATGTTTCCATAAGGAGCATACCTATTGGATAAAAGTTATCCTTATGAACATGCTCATAAAAACATTCAGGGGATTATGGTTATCCTTGTGGTCACGCTCATAAAATCATTTAAGTTGGATAATGTTTATCCTTACTCCACTTAGACAAGTCGCAATGAGAAAAGCATGCTCGATTTCAGTAATATGTTTTAAAACACAAACCACCCTTGCCAATTTGAGTGGTGACTGATGTGTGATTTATCCATTGAGCTGACGTTTCCCTCTCCGCTCACTTTATCCACTGATCTGGAGGCATCTGACTGCGGATTGAGTGCAAACAAAAACTTTCCAAGGATAATGGTTACCTTGGTTGACATGCTTTAAAAGAAGTCAATTGCTATCGTTGTTGTCATCCCACAAATGTGTTCTGTTTGGGAATGATTATCCAGTTCCATAAAACAAAATGCGGTTAGTTTCAATGACACTCCATAACAGATAATAATAAAGGGTTGTGTTCTATTTCAAAGCTAGAGTGTAAGGGAAGGCAACGTTTCCGAATCTGACCAATTCAATCGCGTGTTTGATTAGTGGAATTCTGGGCAGGCATGTTCTTTGGATTGGTTAAAAACAGTTCAACTCCAATACAAAATCGTGGGCATAAATTGCAGGATTGGCGGTGAAAAATAGAATTTTAATTTTTTCTTAACATCGACAACACTCTCGTGATAGTGAGGTTGGTCTTAACTTGGTTTCCTAATTCACCGTCGGTCATTGTGAATCCTTTAAGGTAAGATACTTCTTCCTTTGTGGAGATATATTTCTTTTTGGTGATACAAATATATAGATACGCTAGCACTAGCGCAAATAGGCAAAGCTTTGACCCATCTAAAACATGGTCTAATATTTACCTTGAGTACCAAAGTCTTTGAGTATGGAATCAATGCCCCTTTTCTTAATTGTGAAATTAAAAACAAACGACCACAATATTGGTGGTTAATTCTTTTACACTTGTGACTGAGTTTAATATAACTTAAATTTAATGTTGAGGGGGTTTAGTGCATCACACTCTGCGATCCATATCGTAATATCTTTAGAGGCATAACTCCTCCTTTTATAAGGACACTAGACTTGTCACCAATTCTCGTGTTCTTTTTATTAGACAATGTTACAAGTTTTGCTTTTGCTCTTCTCGTCGAGTTGCCAAAGACATTAAAAGCAAAGGTTGGTTAACAACAATTATGGGAGTCCCATGAAGTGTTTTATTTTCAAGCGAAAGTCAGTCACAATTGAAAGGAGTTCCTTAGATTCCATACACCCATATCAAGTTCGATTCCCGTGATGGGTTTCTCAATTTAGTTAGAAATTTGTTTTCTAGCAAGTGTGAGGTTTCTTTTGTGACAAATGAAACTAGTGGACGATGCAAATCTCTCATTTCGATCGGGAAAGGTAAATGATTTCCATATTAGTATATGAGTTAGAATATACATTTCTACACAATGGGCAAACATTAGCAAGCTGCTGGCGAAGGTTAGTTTTAATTGTAGCGCAACTAAATAACTTTTGTATGTGTGTGTGCATAATTATGTGAGCTATTTTTTATGGATGGGGATTGCACTACACATGTTTTATTTTGTTAATGTGTTGAAAAACATCAAAACATGTATAAACTCGAGGACATGTATGCAGTAATTTGCTTAATTGCAATTTCCTTGATGATAATGATATTGTTTCAGATTATTATGCATAATTATTTTAAGCAGTCATTACAAGATTAAATTACATGTGAGCACTTTGTGTATAAACAAACCAAACAGAAGAGTGTGTACAACTTATATGAGTTATTTCATTTTATGCATAAAACAGAAGAATATGAATACATTGTCTTCGGAGTTGCTAATTCACATTATGATTGAAGAGGATACTCATGATGTGATTACATGCCTATGCTTACATATGTGTATGGCTTGCATGTAGGGCTCATTTGTGTGGTTACAATGAGATGCATTAGTACATTCACATGCATGGATGGATCAAAATTCTCACAAAGTAACATCATTTAAAAACTAATTTAAGATGCTAGATTTTTATAATCAAGCTTGAGGAATAAACAAAGTTGGATTTAATCTTTGCACTAATTTCTCAAGTCTTTGGATATCTATAGTAGCATTGTATGGAGGAGAAACCCTAAAAGGCTACACTAGAACAAATAATCCTGCAATGATGAATTATGGTGGAGTAAAGAGTAATGCAAAGAAATAACAAACAACTAACATGTTGATTATTTTTAATAAGTAGAAATGGTCAACCATCAATTGGTTACTTTTTATTGTGCCCACTTATTAAATGTTAAGAATTATGTGAAGATTAAATGTTTATTATAAGTGGAATTTATCCCAAAAATTAAGTTATTAAGGCACAGATACTCTATACCATGATTTAAAAATTGGTTTAAGATATTTACATGGTTTTAGATGTTCATAGTAGAGTGGGAGGAATGCACAAATTTTGAAGGCTCTATTTAATCTATTCATGAAAGTTCCCATGAAATATCATTAAACACATATCAGTTTAATATGGTTGTGTTGATTGGTGCATCTACATGTAATGATGCGATCCATTTTGAATGTGGTTTTGCTGTTGTTTGATCCATTAATTCACGTTATTGGGAAAATGCTTCAAATATACACTATTGAAGGGAACTAAACCTTACCATGTTATTACTCGATATGCATATTTAATTAGACATGCCTAGTTTGGAACCTACAAGTTTCTTTTGAGTAAATAAATCTCAAAATAATTGTAACTAAAGTAGATAAGAGGCACAAATTATATTCCAATCTAGATGAAACTAGGGTCAAAGTTGAGAAGTAAATGCACAAACGTAATAAAACTCATTGTATGCATGTTCGAGAAGACATCATACAAATTATGACTCTAATAAGAAGGTCAATAGGACTAACACCAAAAGTACATCTATTGTAAATACATAATGGGAGTGTAAAAGGAACTCCTGGTGTTTCTCGATTAATAGTAGTAAGACAGTATTAAATACAAACTCAAATTCCAATGTGTAAATTATTGCAACTCAAAGTATGCAACCCCAACCTTCACAAACTGATGGGCATATCCATCCAGTTATAGATGGGGTTCTGCTAATATCTCACAAATAGGAACCTTTCAAATCTACAGCAAGAAGAAGATGCTTCTAGTAGAAGAATGGTAGATCTTACAAATATACTTCTTGTAGGAAGTGATAAGATAAAAATGGTCTGTGTGCTTCTACTATATATACACAAAGGATACCTACTTTATGAAATTACAAACAGATTAGATATGGTGGAGCTTGACGCAAAAAAAAATAAAATAAATAAATAAATAGAACAATCCAGAGTAGCCTGATTACACACTAGATTCAGAACATGACTGGTCTGAATTAATAAACAAATCTTGGGTAAAACAAAAAAGTTCGCATTAATACAGCTCGTGATGATCAAAGAATCTTAGGATGGTAGTAAAGTAATGCATGCATCAAATGAAATGGAACATATAAAATGTTCTAGATGAGGAAGAAAGAGGGTAACAACTTGTTACTGAATTAAGAAGATGATGGCCAAGTGGCCTTAATAATCAAGATTGTGGTGCACAAAGATATTGGGTATCTAGCAATCTATTCAAATAAATGGACAATTGTACAATCTGAAATGCATATTTTGTACCACTACTACCTATCAAGCAATATGGGAGAAGTCTACCTCTCAAATTGCATTGATATTATTGTCGGGCTTTGAATATAACAACATAACAATTATTTCATAAAAAAATTATGAATTTTATTCTACCAGGTCATGATTTAGTGTTAAGTGGGGTATCAACATGCTAATGACCTAGGTTCACACCCTGAGTCACATAGTGACTAAATACTTAATGGGTGCGGAATTGAGAATATTGTAACCTCATTTATAACTCATGTATGGGAAATGTGTGTATTTGCATACTGATTGTTAAAGTGGTTTTGGACATACACTAAATTATTCATGGCCAAAAAGGTGTTGGAAGAAGTGTAAAAAGAGCAACAACAAATCATATGACATGATTAGTTTAAGTATGGAGTACTTTTGGGTACCAAACGATTATTTTCTAGACTAAAAACTAAGTTAAGGTTGTTATTAGACTTCAATTATAACTTCGAAGTCCATACTAAACTAACTATCATAATCAATATCTGCTATTATTAAGACCTTGTCTAGTGGCTGATTAAATTCTTGTTGACGATGTTGGATCCACCAAAATTCAGGGGATCTCCCCTGTATGAAGACCCAACTAGACCTCACACTATTTGGTGTAGAAGTCTCATCCGCTATGATGGCCCGGTTTCCATTATCTTAAAGATTTTCCTTAGCTCTTGCTTGTTAGCACATGAGAGTGGTTTGCTTAGTTTTTTAAAACTGAGGTTCACGTGCTTGGTGAGTGCTTAGTGTCACTTGTGTCAAGGTTCTTTCACTACAGAGGCACAAGGTGAGAGTGAGACTGAAGTCGAAAGGGAATATTCCCAACGCTATTAGAGACATGCAACACAACAAGACGTGTGCATCTTCCAGAGGAATAGTCCACACAGATGCGATAGTCACAAAACACAAGGTGAGAAGATAGCACGTACAACACCCAGTGGAATAGTCCACACGAGTGCGATGATCGTTATAACAAGTTTACAAGAATGAGTTTGTCAAGTGTCTGGTGGAGTAGTCTACATAGGCAAGACATCGTTAACAACTGATACAACACATTTCCAACAGCATATGCACTTAAACAACCAAAATAATTCAACTGTCTTAATACACGTTAAAGAAACATGCATTACAAGCTTCCAAAGAATAGTCTTACAAATAAATACAATACATGTGTGAAAATTTGATGGCCTATTAATAGGCTTCTGAATTAAGAGAAAGTTCCAAGACACATCTGTAGACCATTACATCACTAACCACAATAGCGGGGCTCGGAGCCATTGCTTGCTCCTCAAAGAAAAGATTACAGACTCTCAAGGCTATGTGGGAGGAGCCAAGGTGAAAGTCCTTTTGCATGTACAAATGAGGGGTATATATAGCCAAGGGTAAAAATGGCCCTTGTGACTGTTCAGCTTCCCTCATGACTATTTGATTTACATGACTCTTCAACTTTACATGTGGGTCTCTTGGACTTCCATGTTACATTACATTGATTACAACAATATGGCCCACATTAGTGATGTGGCCGAGATGACTCAAGACATGACTTGACACGACAATGTTGGTATGTTCATGCTGCTGGTGGTGTCCATGTCGAGTTGCAGTGCTGCTAAGTGATGAGTGTGCTCTTGGTGTATCATAGCTCCAACTCCGCATGGCAAGGTGTGTGGAGTCTTCGATGGTATTGGTGTTCACTTGATGTTGTACATGCATGTTATGTCTCTCCTTCACTTGTACTTGGCATGCTCCATGTGTTCATTCGTTCATGAACAAGTCTCCTAGCATGCGCTCCTTGTTCATCTTTTCATCCTCACGCCATGTCTCACCCATGTCCCTATATCTGCAATCACTCATGATGAGACAACATAGTCTCCATAAATATCCTAGTCTACCATGATCCATTATCTTTCGCTTTCGGGTGCAGGTGATTGGGAGAGAGGACAAGTCTCTGAAACTGCACAAATCACATTTCAGGTTAGGATGCGGGTTCTGGGCCACTGTTAAGGAAAATTGCGTAGAGGTCACTAGGAGGTTGCGATGAGTAGTCCAGAAGAGCAATGACCATTTGCGGGATCTAGCTCGGCTCAAGGGAAAACCTGCGCAAATTTTCAAGGGAAGCAGTGCGAGCAACAGGGAGGACACTGGCAATGAAAGCTGCACAGATTCTCTGAGGAGGCTAGCAGCGAGCTACAAGAGCCTGCTGGCCAAAACTGTGTAGAACTAGGAGGTTGGCCTGCAAGACATCCCTGTGTATTTTCTAGGCTAAGCAGGATGTCGGGTAGCTGGAGGACAACCCAAGAAAACTATGTAGATTTTAGGAGGAGCAGTAGGTCGGCTAAAATGGTGACTGGATGGCAGAAATGCAAAAATTTTGAGGAAAGTGCAGTGACAAGCACTGAGTGCCTGTACCTCATGTCTGCAGAATTTCTTCAATCAGCACAAGCAAGCATGCTGGAAACTTCTGCGGAATTTTTGGGAGGATCAAAGCCTGGGGTCACTACTCGATCAAACTTTCTGGTTGACCAGCAAGAATCTTGATAGATTTGCTTGCGGGCAACGCAGATTTAGATGGCTTTCTGAGCAACTTCTATGTTGTTCAAGGTGACAGTCAGTTAGGTTGATTCCAAGATTGTAGAGCGCATACTTCCTAGGAGACATCTTCATTCTCTGTGAAATTATGGGTAGCAATACATGATCACTGAGGGTTGAGACTATGCAGTGCATCTCAGTGGACGTCCAGCTAATGGAGGGTGGCCTGGTTAACGAACTTTCAGAAAAATGGCTAAGTGTGTGAGTGAGTGAACACGTGAATACATGACCTCGCTAACACATACTCAACATGACTCGGAAATAAGACACCTCAAATCAACAAGACAACATATGCTTAATGTGACTGACTGCAAGACTATCTAATGGTTTGAGCGACTAGTGCGACACTTCAGATAGACATTCAGACGACTGTGGTGACACTTGCGTGACAGTACTTACAACATCGTGTGTGAGTGCGATAGATGTTTACATAGCAAACACAACTCAAACATAATCTTCAAAATCACCAGAATGAGGTCGCAAGCGTGACATAGCAATCAACATGCCAAAGACGATAGTTGGTCAAACAAGTGAAAAGGAAGCAAGACATGTAGAAGAAACACACAAAATGACTTTTCGTGTTTGCTCACATGCATGTTACTGAGGATAGGATGATATGACAATGAAAATAAGCCCTACAAAATCAACTAAGAGGTGTACTTCGAAAGGTGTTCTTTACTTACCATACTTACCCTCAAGATGATCATGCATCCGATAGAGTTTGCATGCAATCCTGATCTTTTCCATTACTTGGTCTCTTTGTCCTTCTCCTTGACTCCTTGGGATTGATCTCAGCATGACAACTTTTCTTGTAGTCACTAGGCAATGGATCGTTGTGGTTTTAATAGGAAGTGATTGTTGTTGGGATGAGGCCATGGGAGACCTATCTACGTAGTTTTTGAATGCAAGACCGAAAGGAAAACTTGGACAACCCTGCGCATTTTTGAGGCACATGACATTGTTGCAGGATGGGGGTCTTGGAAGGACACCTCTGCACAGTTTTTGAATGGAGGATAGTTGGACTGCTTTGTGCATTTCTTGGGAGCATTGTTGGCTACCTAATTGCTTTGTGCATTTGTGTAGAGCAGTGTTAGGTGGGGTCTCTGCGGGATGTGGGGTTTCAGCAGGCAAGGGATAAAGCTTGATAGTTGTAGAAGCAAAGTGAAAAGTTCTGGGAAGGTGAATGAGGCTAGGTTTCTTAGGAAATGGCTAAGTGTGAGATCAGTAACGTAGATGTAAACAGTGATAGGACTCAACTATGATCACACATGAACACTTAGTGACACAACGTAGACCATCCAGAATGCATAAGACATACTTCGCTTAATGCAACAACCTTCGTGACAAGAGTGCTTGAAGTGAGTGTGAAACATGTCTATGTGATGACAACCCCTCATACACACACAATTCCCTTGAAGAAAAACAACATTCCCTTTGCATGACAAACAATGACCCCTATGCCCAAGATGAAACATGCTGCATAAAGATGTGAACATGAACAAATATTAAGGTCAAGGAGGGGATATTGAAATCATCAGCTTACCAACAAGTGACTAAGGATGATCGATCGGAGGATCCAAGGTAGGCTTTGAAATTTTCATGCAAGCTAAAATTTTGGAGGGTAGTTGTACTTGCTACAACATTGGCGATACACTGGTACAACTCCAACTCTTTGTATGAACCTTGTTTTGTGAGGAGTCTAACCCTTCCGGAAGTATTGTTCCATTCATTGATCATGATGGCTTCCGCACTAGCTTGTGTGAAAGATGTAGTCCCTACCATTATCTTGATCTGTCAGCACACATTCCAAGCCAAGTCAACTTAGTTGTTTTGATTGGGGATGAGGGCTATATTGATACACAAGTAATATAATTGTCAGAGTTTAAGTTTCATCTTTGGTGTTCCTCCACTGCCAACAAGCCTGGATAGTACCTCGGCGGAGTCACGCAGGAACACAAGCATCGCTCTGCTTCCATCGAGCTTGGTCAGTATCTCGACGAAGTTACTTGCATCACCTCTCTATGCAGGAAGCCTTTCTCTTCTTTCGTCTTATTCATTTTTCATTTTTTTCATTTTTTCTTTTCTTTTGAAGAATTGTGCACAGGCACTTATTTATTTCAGAGGCGGAAGAGGGATCCCGACTTATTGAGAGCAACAAAGGTTGTTCCTTCAAAGAAGTATGTTATATATACCTCTGACATACTTTTTAAGGTCCCCCCACCGCCGCCCCCCACCCCCCACCTTACTGTACTTGAATAAGTTGACAAAGGTAACCCAAAAGAATTGATTAGATATACGGTACTAGTTAATAGTGCAAGCGTTGTGTTTTCACCAAGACTCACTCTTAACAGAATGTATTTTGCATCAAGGCATCATTGACTAAAGACAACAAGTGCTTCATAAAGAGAGAGGACAACATATAACCAAGTATTGATAGTTGTACAAGTCCTTGTAGATTTGTCCAGCTTGTCTCAAGAACCAAACACGGTTTCACGAGAGGCTAACCTATAAGTACAAGCAAGAAAAGAAAGAAAAAATAAAAAAAGTAGAAGTAAAGCAAAATAAAAACAAGTAAGCAAAGCAAGCAAGCAAACCAGACCAACTAAGCAAACAAATAAACATGCAAGCCAGAAAGAAAAGCAAAGGAAGAAGAAAAGACTACTCCTACTCCTACGCTAAATAGTGCATGGGCCTACTCACATGAAGTGATATTTCCAATGCAACCATTGATGCATTGGCTGGCCCATGTTGGCGAAGGCATGAAAAATATGCATTTAAACTAATGAACATGAAAGATTTAACAATGAATACCAACATGCTCCGAGTTCTAAGACATCCACAGAAAATAAAAAAGTAAATGCACAATGCAGACATTCTACAGAATTAACATGGTGTTGTGACACACTACATGTAGATGATAAGCACGCACACTCTCTCAACTGTGACAAACAAGCACACATGAGAGAGAGAGAGATAACTTACACCTTGCAAGTTTCCTTACCGTGTATGATTCCTCCAATGCATGAGCGATGGGATCATGTGATTCGAGAGGAGGAAGCGAAATTTCTATGTTGGATTGGTCTTCAATTCAGACAGATGAGTGATGAGGAGCCTTAAGTGTTTCACAAATTTTTTGATGGGAAGTGGAACTAACTTCAAGACAACAAGGGCCTGGCATAACCATCAGTTGAGGCTAAAGTGCCTCAACGGCCTGCAGGGTTTCCACTCCGTCAATAGATAGATCATCATATACCAGAGCCTTGGATATATTAATACTGAGTGAATCAACATTGCGATCAAATGAAGAATTACAAAGATCACAACAACCACAATTAGAAAATTTAGGATGTTCGTCGACATCCTCATGATTTGATGAATCATTCAGAGGGGTATATGAGAAGCAAGGTTTTTCACCCTCTGTGTTTTGAGAAATCATAAACGACAAATGCGATGTATTTTTAGATGAATGTGTGTCCTATTCGCAATGTAATGACAGATTGACATTCGGTGTGTCATGTGAATGATCAGAAGTAGAAACTTCAGGAAATGAGTTTTCACAGGGAGAATCAAAAGTGACAGAATCACAAGGGATGTTAGGATAGAGCGGATGAGGCATGGATGGAATGGATTCATCCTTCACCACGAGTTCTTCTTCAGATTCCCACACATACTCATCATGAATGCAGGTTGGTTGCACAACACCAACTCTGTCAACAACTTGATCCTCATTCACAACAAGTGTGGAGTCTGGAACAGAAGAACACAAGATAGTAGAATCTGGAGGATCAATGGAACATGGGGACAAAGGTTGAGGGAACAAATCCACGTGACAACCTGTAGGCTTGCAAGTCAAATCTATGAAAACATTGAGAGTAGTTGGGATAGGAGGATGTGGCAGTTCAACAAATGTGGGAGCATCTTCTCCCACCTTGCACTGCGGAGCTAGAGTCGTTTGATGAGAAGAGGGTGGACAGTCACTTGTGACAATGACCTCAGCATCTTAGATTTGGCAGCTCTAACACTGAGATATGCTGGGAGAGGTTTGAATGATTCTAAGAATTGTGGATATTCGGATATGTAAAGAAGATACTTAAATCTTCAATTGATAAATTCCCAATCAATTTCATCTTTAGGAAATTTCCATGCAAGATTTCAAAAGTGTGTGTGAAAGTGCTCAATGGATTCATCAGGTGCTTTCCATAATTCCATAATTTCTTTATTGAGTGCTTGACGGTCAAAATGATGGAAAGAATATTCTATCTCTATGATCAACTAAGTGAGAGTGAATAAAGTTTTTGGGCAGCGTGGCACACCATAGAAGTGGGTACCCTCGAAGGAGGTGTGTGAACAATGCACACCTCATGCAATCTTCATGGATTTTATATTTTTGACATATAACTACTAAGGTCATTTCGTGTTCAAGCCAGGCCATTCCGCCTTCACCTTCATATGTGAATTGTGACAAGATATTCCAGAGCTCCTCCGAGATTTCAAAGTCGTTTCCATAAGATATACACTATGTTGAAATGTGGCAACAAGAATATTCCAATTTAATTTGTCCTTGAATTAAATTGTGAATTAAAATTGAATTTAGTCTTAACAGCTACTTGGAAATAATTAATTAAGTTATTTTGACTTAATTAGTTGGAGAATTTCAAGTTAAAAGTCTTTTCTGAACTCATGCAAGAGTTATCCACTTAAATTAAAGGAGATAGGCCTTAAATTAAGGGAGATACGAATTGATTTATATTTGAGTTGTAATTAGTTAACTCAATTTACTGAGTTAAGTTGTTAAATTAGTTCCAAAAATTTTGAGGAACTATGATGAGATTATCAGTCAGTGATGCATGCATGCACTCAACTAGTGTACTCCAGTTGATAACTGAAGATTCCCTCATCAGAAACTCATGCATGTCTATTCTGAGAAAGACCCAGTTGAGATTAAAGTCAAGGACAGTGTACTATCAGTTGCATGTGTTTTCCTATAAAGAAAACTCATGCACGCAAAAGGAATAATTCCTTGAGGATTCGCAGTTCTAACAATGTGTGAGATCAAGAGATCATCCAATTGGTAAATCGAGTTTTTCCACTTGGTTGAAGGAGATCATCCTAGAGGAACTGCACAAGGAAATAGGAGCTTGGAGGGTAGAGGAGAAGGTTTGAGAGAAGCCAGGATTATCTGTGAGCATTTGTGAGGATTGTACTGAGAGCTGGCTAGCTGTGAGAGCTAAGGCTTTGTATAATTCCTATGTATTTCCACCTTGTATGATAATACAGATAGTGGTGTTTTTAGCAGAGGCTTACCCAAAGTATTCTCATGTGTTTCATGTGCATTGATTCTTCTTCTTCTGGTTATATTGTTCAGCTCGATCTTTAAGCTTCCACAAATTGATAGTAGAAGTAGGTTATAGTATTTTGCTTTGATTTATATTGCATTATCAGGTTAACCTACAGAGCAGATTTTCTACATGGTATTAGAGCTTTGATTTGTAGAGAATTTTCTACATGGTATCAAAGCCAAGTATATCAAAGCTATGAACAGTATACTGAGGAGAGAATTCGAAGTTTGAAGTTTGGGGTTGCAGGTGCAAATCGAATTTTTATCATACTTCAAGGTTGGCCAATGTCGTTCTATGGATTGAGACTCGAGTATGCCTTGGAAGGTAGCTCGAATTACTTAACATGGAAAGATAGAATGGAGGCTGTATTAGAAGACAACGGCTTGAAAGAATTCATTGATCAAGAAATCCAAAAGTCAACTTCAACGAATGCACAAGAGTTAGCTGAGTGGAAGAAGTGTGTGGAGAAGGCGAGACGGATCATCCTTGAGGGAGTTCAAGACCATATTGTCTCGAGTCTCCATGGGAAGGATGCTCCATATTCAATGTGGAAGAAATTGAAGGACCTCTACCAGAACAGTAGCGACCAGAGGAAATTCGCGCTCAAGGGTAACCTTCGAAGAATCAAGATGGAGAAGGGAAATACTATTTCCACACATCTGAACAAGCTTACCACCTGTAAGGATGAGCTTAGCAGTGTGGGAATAACTACTGCCACTGATGATATGGTGAGCCTCACTCTCCTTGGCCTTCCAAGGAGCTGGAATAGCTACCAGGACTCTGTGAATGGAAGGGAGAAACTACCGGATTGGGAACGACTATGGTCGGATCTCCTGCAGGAGGAGATCAAGAGGAGCACATGAGATGCTTATTCATCCAAGGATGATGATGAAGAAAATCTTGTCTTAGCAAGTAAGGCAAGGAAAGGGAAGGGGAAGGCTTCCCATTCCAAATCGAATTATTCTCATGGAGGGAAGAAGGGTGACATGTATAAAGTGAGATGACTTAATTTTCACGAGATGGGACATTATGCAACTAAATGCCCATCGAAGAAGTCCAAGAAGGGATCCTCGGAAGGATCGGAAGGTGAGGCATTAGCCTCTCAATTCAAAATGGACTTTACTCTCATTGCATGCATGGTGTCATCGACGATGGGTTATGTTTGGTATCTTGACAGTGGAGCCTCATTCCACATGACCGGTGATAAAATTTTATTCAGTGCCTTGGAGGAGAAATACCTCAAGATGCACATAAAGATGGGTGATGACGGAAGGTATAGTGTTTAAGGAGTGGGAACGGTTGATCTTGAGAGGGAGCATGGAGCTCCTATCACCTTGACAAATGTGAAGTATGTGTCTGGAATGAAGAAGAACTTGGTATCAATCACGATGTTGGAGGACAAAGGCTGCGATGTTGTCTTCAGTAAAGGAAAGGCGTTCCTAAGACACATAACCACGGGTCAAACGAAGAGGATAGGGATTCGGGTGAAGAATCTCTATAAACTAGAGGTAGATGATTGTGAAACATTGAGTACGAAAGTAGAATTATTGCAAAGCCAAGACATTGGCAAGTTGTGGCACAAGTGGTTGGGCCATTTGCATCAAGGGGTTTTGAAGATAATGCAAGAGATATCTACAGGACTTCCCAAAGGTAAACTTGAGCAAGTTGACACATGCAAAGGTTGTACCTTGAGAAAGTACACCAAGTCTTCCTTTCATGATTGAGACAGTTGAGCAAAGGCTATCTTAGAGCAAGTTCATATTGATATGTGGGACCATTCTCGATGGCATCCACAGCGAAGCAAAGGTACTATGTGATTTTCACTGATGATTTTTCTCATAAATGCTGGATTTATTTCATGTAGAAGAAGGACCAAACCTTCTCAAAGTTTTGTGAGTTCAAAGCTTTGGTCAAGAAAGATTTAGGGAAGAAGATCAAGACCTTGAGAAGCTACAACGATGGAGAATATGTCTCTCAAGAGTTTAAGGACCTCTGTGCAGCGAAAGGAATTAAACCGGAGTTGACGACACCTCATAACCCATAGTAGAATGGAGTAGCCGAGAGGAAGAACAGAAATATTGCAGGGGAAGCACAAACAATGCTGCATGATCAAGGCCTACCACTTCACTTGTGGACTAAGGCATGCAACACAACAGTCTATTTGCAAAATAGAAGCCCGCATCTCATGCAACACAACGGTCATTTCTAGGTTAGTTAATTTTCCACTTGTGTGCATCTCGACTTTGTAACACAAGGATTGTAAGGGTTGTCCCGTCAATTTGAGGGAGGTAATTTGCCACACCCCATACCAACTTTGTGTGCCAAGAACTATGGATTTAACACACCTTGTCCCTTTCAATGTTGGTGATATTTTCAATGTCTTGACTTCTTTATCACAATCAAATGTGTTTGTGCATGTACCCTACTGACATTATCAAATTAGGAGATCCTCTATAGATGATCTGAAAATGGGGCTCTTGCGCTTCTTGTTTAGCTTACAAGAACCTCTCCCACTTCCAAAGCTTGAATATTCCCAAGTCTATAATGATTAACCAATGTAGAATTAAGAAATGCTTGAAAGTATAGGTATATGCTTGTATTTATGGTTGGTTGTTTATGTGCTTTAAAATCTGTTGTGTATGATGATATTTAAATGTGCTTGAACATATACATAAATGCATATAACAGTGAATAATGTAGCAGTAAAAAAATACACATAAGACAAAAATTTAATGAGGAGTTCACCCAAAACTCTTGTGGGCTACATCTCCGTGAGCTCTTGTCAATTTGACTTGGCTCTTTGGGATTATGGCTTTAATTCTTTTACAAGTGCTACACTTAACTCCATTAGTTTACAACTGAACCAATGGGGTTAGAATGCCATCTTACCCTGCTGGTTGTCCATGCTCTGCTGACAGATCTAGGCTTCTCTGGACTAATTCCTTCAATCAGTGCTTTGAGATTCTTGAGCTTCTGGACTCTCTATAATCCCTCAAATCTCTATACTATCTCTGGAAAATGCCTTCTTCTGTGTTTACGCACCTCAGACACCAGCAACAGCTAAACCATTTGATCTCCTTATATTCTTCAATTTCACTGCAGCTTCATCGCCCCCCAACCTCGGGTGGCTTCGCTCTTTGCTCCTCTCGCTTGGCCTTCCCAACCTTTGGTGGCTTTCTTAGCTTTCGAGCCTCTCCGAGCTCCTATTACTCTACACCAAGCATCCTTACTCTGCAGACTATCTTCTCTGAGCTTACGCTCAGCATTCGAGCATCTTTGTGCTTCTAGAGCTCCCTCTGCACATCTGTTGAGCCTTCGAGAGTTCGTTGGGCCTTCCCACGGATTCCGCAACCTCTCTACTCTACCTACGTATTCACCGAAGCATCTTTGGGCTTCCCGAGCTTCTTTGAGCTCTCCCTGAGCATTCCTCTGCCTGCATCTCTAAGAATCCTCCTTCTCTGTGCTTTCTATGTCTCTATCGGCCTCCTTTGTTAACTGTGTTTTCTGTTGTTTTATTAACCATTTGGTCACCTTCCCAAGGCGTGGAAGACTGATTGTTTTACCAAAGAATCCATTTTCGAATTGGACTAAACCAAAGGGCATCGGAAACCCAGTCATTTCACCTTCCTTTGGCATAAATCCCCAAATAGACATTTTAATGGAAAACACAGGCAAAACTCATGAAAACACATCATGAGCCTTTAGCCCAGACTTCAAATTTTATGCAATCGCGTGGATGATCCCCATCGGGTCTGGGTCTGATCACATATCATAATCGCAATGTATATTGGCCCTGGCATCAGGGGTTTTCCGATCGCCGATTGCCGATCGGCGATATCGGCGTATTGTTATCGGCCCCTTTGCATTGGTGCTATTGTTGATCGAATATCGGTGTATTGCAGAGCTACGGCCCGAGGGTCTTCCCTTATGACACATGCCGATCCGATACATATGCGGATGCGATATTGCATTGAACCATGTTACAATCGGACCATCGGGTCTACGACATACATCGCAGTCGGGGGTTTTGGGGTGATGGCTTATAACCGAACCCGTCGATTACCTTGTCACCGATATATATATGTGCGAATATATATAAAAGCTTTCCCACTCTGATAGTGTATTCCACTATACCTTGGTCTTTCTGCCTCTGATAGTGTATATGACCCATATATATGTTTATATCGCTATCATGTTTATATATATTTATATTATATGTTATATATTATATATATTATATATATAATATTATCTTATTTAATATTGTGTAGTAGATATAGATATAAGTCTGTGCCTCCGATAGGCTCGACTTCATGGTTTTCTTCATGTTTTTGGGTCCCATTATTAGTGGATTTTGCTCCTTTTTACAAGGATATAAGCAGCTTCATTTTATAATAACTTCTGCATCCTAAGTCAGTTTTGGCCCATTCAAATTGCAGTAGATTCAGAATGAGACGATCTCTGCCATGGGGCTAGTTCTAGGAACTTCCTTGGAATTTAAGTTTTCCACAGTGAGCAATACTTAGACTTAGGACTCTATCCAAAATCCATTTTGGATCAAGAGAGAACAAAGAGACCTTGAAAAATGTGCTTGGACTTGTTCCTTTTAGAAAATCATTTTGGAATCTAATAGTAAGTTGAATATGTTAGAAGGGAAACATATCGACTTTGGGGAATTACTCTTAATTTTATGTTTGTATTCATGTCCTTCAGTTGTATATTTGTAGAATTTGATAAACACCCACGCCTCCCTCCCCCTACCCTCGTCCCACAAACAAAACAACTAAGTCATTCCTTGCATCTAACCACAAGTACTTTCATCAATTTCCATTTGTCCTTGAGATAAGAGGATTGATGCTCAAGTTAGGTTGACAATTCTTGTAGAGAATCCCCATTACATTATTAGAATCAATCTTAGTAGGAGGAAGTCAAATTTCTCTTTTGCAATGCCTCATCCTTAACTATCCTTGTAAACATGTAAATTTGAATGAAATTTTATATGAACTAAAGCTTATGATTATATATAGCTATAATAACCAAATTCAATGTCCACATGGAAGATTTAAGTGATAATGAAGCAAATAATTACATAAAGCATGGGTAAAAGATAGCACAATGCAATGATTGTGTTTGTACGATTGAGCAATCTTCTATGTTATGCTACTTACACTTAATTTCTTCTTCTTTCTTTCTTTCTTTTTCTTTTTCTTAATTTTTGTATTTTATTTTCTTTTTCAAGTTTGTAAAATTATACATACTAATTCATATAAAAAAAGATATGTATAGAGGTCGGTTTGTGCCTACTAATTTGTCACTTGGGAAACTAGACTAGTAGCACAAAAATGCTTTAGGACAAGAAAATATTCTAAATAGTGTCACATAACCTATCATATATGAAAGTATAAAATAGTTTCTACATATATTGAAGTCTTGAGTGCCTTCTTGATCTAAAGTAACAATAAAAATATGACTGCAAGATAATAAAACTAAACTAGAAGCAACATTTAAGCAATATGTGAATCCACTTGGATAGCTTTTGATGGCTTTCCTCCTCAGAGTCTGTAAATTCCAAGTCAACTAGATTTTTTATTAGCACTGCTACCTTGTTGTCTAGTCTTTATAATTGTGATTACACCTCATCAATACTTAGAATAATTTCTTGTTGGGATTGTTATCACTCACTTCATTGTGGGTTTTAGTTGGTCAAGGTTTCCCAAGAGTAGTGAAGTTTGAATCCACCTTCCTAGGCCACAGAAGCTCTTAGAGCCAATTAAGTCCCACTCCATTCCATAGTGTCGACAATGAGCTTTCCAACGGTATATAGAGTCCCAAAATGGACTTTTGGATCAAAAGATATGGCCTGTTGAAGATCAGGAGTTCTCTCGCCCTGAAATGAAGGAAAAGAGCTTATTCGAGGACCCCGAGCATAGAAAGTCAAGCATGTCGGGAGTGGGAAGAGCTCACATATCGGGCACCCCATAGTCCCACAGTCCCGCAACCCCATAGTACCGCAATCTCGCACCCTGCATCATCGCAATCTCTCACATCTGCTTATCAGTCATATCGACCATATCCCACATCCCAAAAATCTCACAAATCGGCGATCGGCGACAGGAAAACCTTACATCCGGCAATCCCGCATGCCCCCCCCCCCCCCCCCCGCAATACCTGATGGGCCATTCTTAAGGAATTGCATGGGAAAACATGTCGATAGTGTTAAAACACCGTGGAGGGAAGAGGTCGATTTACACTGAAAATCACTGAAAAAGCCAAGGGCAGGTAGACCCCCTTTCTCTCTCCTCAGGGGGCCACATGGCAAACTACCTGCAGTCCCGTAGTCCGACAGTCCCGTAGTCTGATAGTCCCGTA
The DNA here is from genome assembly GCA_000404065.3 of Pinus taeda. NCBI lineage: Eukaryota > Viridiplantae > Streptophyta > Pinopsida > Pinales > Pinaceae > Pinus > Pinus taeda. The sequence goes on from APFE031473631.1 coordinate 186,005, forward strand.
ACATCACGTGATATCCCTGATTTTAAATCCAACGTAAAATTGTTGAGGGAAGCTAGAAAAGATTAACAAAGGAAATGCAGGGAAAAACTAAGGTTGATCGAATCCTTTCTCTCTCCTCCACGTGGCAGTACAGAGGGTGATGCACAAATTACGGAGGACACATGCCACTTAGTTTTGGCATTTTCAGGGGTCCTATGGGGCCATTTCTAGGTGACACGTGTCACCACTCACAGGGTGACACGTGGCAGTGATGAAGTTACCCCGCAGATCGTTGATCGCAGGTGTCTTGGGAAAAGCTAAAGGTAAGGTGCATTCAGTGCCGAGATGCGGGATTCCAAATAACAAAGGAAAAGGCCCCCCCGCATAGCAGTGGAAATACTTAGTGCCCGAAGGGCTAAGCCCCTGGTTCCAACCCTTGGTCATATGAGAAAAATTACAAAATGGGCTATAATAAAGGGGGGCTAAATGGAAAATAAAAAAATCCCCGTTTTGCCTATTTCAAAGATAAAAAGACCCTGCCCGAGAGTTTTCTTTGTTACACTGTAATACGCAACCCCAGGCCAGATCAGGGCACTGATTGTGTTTAGCAAGAGTTTAAAGGCAGAAATGATAGGGTTGGTGCTAAAAATAGTTGTAGTAGTAAATCAAGAAGAGGGAGCATTCAAAACCAAGTATGGGCAGACTCATAAATAATTCTTTGTGACCTACTTGCAAGGTCGCATTGAAGGCACTAAAGGTAGAAATCACAAGAGTTGGTTGAGCAGCACAGGAGACCATATTGTGAAATGGATGCAGCCTGAAGCCGCAGTAATTACAGTGAGGGGCGAGGAGATATTGCATTAATGTTTCATCTTTTTTGTGATCTTGTGATGTGCTTTCCTTTATGAGGCAGTTACTATTTTTGTGATGTTTTTAGGACACAAAGACTTCCCTGTCCAAGACAACAAGCTGATCTGACAACTGAGACTCGGCCCAGGGGTATTTTGTATTGTATCATGATTGATAACACACCCCCTCTTCTTATAAATAGGGGGTAGAAACACTGAATAAAGGTTCAGAAATCTTCAAAGAAAGGTTGATATTTTTGTGAGAATGTATCACTTAGTTACATAGATCTTGCAGAATATCACAGGAGTAGTGTTGATTCCCCCTTTTATGTATTACAGTGTGTTATTTCCTTTTTTCATCCATGTTGTCTATTTTCTTCTCTGAATTCATGCAACAATAAATGCTAGAATATTTCATACTTTCCTATAGATTCATTTTCATTGAGTTGTTAATGCACATGCTTGTTTGATGGGTTGAAATTATATCTTTAAACTACACTACATAAATCATAGCATGCAACTTCTTTTATGTCCATTATATCTATCGGTAACTAAGATAATTGTAGCAAATCTCATGGTTTCAGGCTCTATGTTTTTAATATAGAATTCTTGGTGCTTTGAGCTCTACATTTTGATTTATCCCTTCTCTTTGTCTTCTCTCATTTATTCTGCAAAGCTGATTAAACTATAATCCTTTGAAGTACTCAGCCTCCACTATTTTCTGTTATATTTATGGGAACTATGTATATGTAGAAATATTGAAATACATGACTTGTATCTTTGGAAGAAAGAACCAACTCTTGACTCTTATATATGTGTATATAAAATGGGTTATGTCTCCTCCTACTTTAGAATCATTTGAGACACCAATCTAGATGTACCCAAGCACTAGTCTTGTAAGCAATCTTAGGTTATCTCTGGGAGCTACAACATCTTCTGCCGCCATTGCCGGGGAACATATTGAAGGATTTTTCCCTTGGGGTACAACAAATTGAGCACCCTTCGTGTAGGTGAGCGAAGTTTGTTCTGATTGCATTCACATCACCTTGGAGACTCCACACTGCCTCATTATCATTCATCACCCTGGATTTTAAAGGCCTCATACTCGCTCAGACACCTCTCAATCGAAAGCCCCATTTGTATCTGACCCTAAAAAAATAATTTTCAGGAAATTTTGGAAATAGAAAACTCTCCCTACCCATGCTACCATCTCACCATACTTTGCAACTTCCTCCTCCAGTTCACAACCCACTGTTACTCATTATTCATGATTGTCTCCTAAGATCCTAACATACCCTACTTCCCCTCCAACCACTGTGGTCTTGACCCTAGTTCCTCAAGCAAGTTTTAATCCCCCTCCACTAATTCAAATGGCTCTTCCAGGATTTTTTCTAAATAAGTATGCACGTCTTGGTTTATCTCAGCCCCTAAGTGATATGCCCTAGGACTACTTAAATCTTATACCTAGGTTTAATGGGGAAGATGAAAATTCTGCTCAGAAACATATTCAGGCCTTCTGTGCTTTTGCTGAGAACTTGAATGTAGAACAACTGGATGTGGTCGTGAGACTTTTTATAAAGTCCCTTGATGGAGAAGCCAAAAAATGGTTCAAAACCCTACCAATTTCCTCCATCACCACTTGGGAGGAACTTGAAACCTCCTTCACACAAAAGTGGGGTGAGAATAGAAATCATGAGTACCTCCTCACAGAGTCCAATGCCATTAGGAAGAAGCCAAAGGAGGATATATTAGAATTTAATAAGGGGTTCAATAAGCAGTATAACAACTTGCTTGCTGAGATAAAGCCTCCTCCAACTATTGCTCATGTAGCTTACTTGGGAGCCTTTGAATCTGACTTTGGTTTTACCTTAAAAGAAAAGAAGTCTCCCACTTTAGATCAACTCCAAGTCAATTCTCTTGAAGTAGAAGCAAATTTTGTCTCAACACAGAAGTCAACTAGAAATTAGGAAACCACTAGGAATAGAAGAGGTAAAGAAGAAGCTTCCTCCTTTGGTCAAACAAGAGAATCACCAGACCTAAAGTTGGAGGAGCTAGATAAACTCATCAGGATTTTATCACATAAGGTTGGAAAGCTCGAAATTGAGAACAAGAGTCCCTCCAAATAGAATTCTCAAGGAAACAACCAATGATATAACCCACAATATAGAAGGCCTAAATTATAGATACTACCAAGGGAAAGAAAGGAACAACCGAATCAGATCCCTCATCCTCTATATTTAGAAGATGATCCCGATGAACAATGGTCAGATACACCGGAGATGTAGGGAAACTTATATTCTGCTTTCTTTGAGGAAGAACATGGAAATATGGATCACCAGGAGGCCAATCATGATAGATAAAATCCAACAAAGGAGCAAGATATAGATTATTATTGTAAACAATTTGGAAATTTCATGCAAGCACAACTACACCAAAGGTAAGATCTAAGATCTTCAAGAAAGAGGTCAAGGGAGCCAGAATAACAAGAAGCAACTGCCCCCCAAATTATTCCCTCGGTACCAGATAAAGGGAAAGGCAAGCTAAATATTGACCCTTCCAAGATGAAAGTCTCTACAAATAAGGAAAGAAATAGAGCAAAGGGACACATTGACAAGGAGGCACCTTCTCTGCTGAAAATTTCCAGTGGTAATGAAGAAGGAACGGAGCCCGAAGGTATATAAAAATTCTAATCTACATTCAACCTTCAAAAGGAGCTTGAAAAGGTAAAGATTTATGCTCCACTGACCGAGCTTCTGAAGAAGCCTATCTATAAAGATTAGGTATCTCAATTCATGCATCCATCAGTCTCATCACCCACCCATGATTCTCTAAATCTTTGGGAAGAGGGGCCAATGGTGGTCTTTGGGCGGCATGTGGAAGAACTTGATCCTTCTACTGCACCTTTCTATGTGACTTTGGGAATCCATGACCCTCTTTTGCATAATTGCATGTTGGACTCCAAAGCCTCCCACAACCTCATGCCATTGGAAGTAATGGAACAGCTTGGCTTGCAGATCACCATGCCTTACAAGGACCTATACTCCTTTGACTGTAAGAGGGTCAAATGTTTGGGAATGATAAAAGATCTGGTGGTGAACCTGGCTCAGATCTTGGTTAAGAACGTGGTAATGGGAATAGTACGGGAAAATATACCCCCTCGTTTTGGCATGCTGCTATATAGATCTCGAGGTTCCAAGGTGGGGGACTCTATCAAGTTGGATCTAACTTATTCCACCATTCCCACCTTTGAGGAGAACAAAGGAGGCTATATAGAGAATCCAGGTTTGTAAAAACTTTGACCTGAGCTAAAGGCTAAAAAAACTCCCCATTGTATGGAAAAGAAAGTGACCTCTCCAGTCTACTCCTAGAAGAAGATGAGTCTATCTTAGAAGAAACATGAGTCCACCTAACATGGCAATGAGAACAGCAACATGCAAGTGAAAGCAAATTATGGAAATAATATTTTGATGGAGCCAATTCAAAAGAGGGAAATGGGGCAGGATTATTTTTGGTATCTCATGAGGGCCGACTGATACCCCTCTCATTCAAGTTGGAGTTCGAAGAAACTAATAATATGGTGGAGTATGAAGCATTGCTCCTTGGGTTACATATTGCAAAAATATGAATATTGAATACCTAAAAATTGATGAAGACTCTGATCTGGTCATAAGACAAATCAGAAATCAATGTTATACCAAACATCCTAGACTGTGGACCTATCGCAATGAAGTGTGGTATTTAATTGAAAACTTCTTCCTAGATTTTAATGTCCAATTTCTACCTAGAGAAGGAAACATAATGGTTGACTCCCTTGTTGTAGCTGCAAGAACTTTTAGGCCCCCTCAAAATCCTCTCCTCAGATATGAGGTAGAAGTCAGGTGTAGACCCTCCATACCTGATAACATCAAGCATTCGCAGGTGTTCGAAGATGACGAGCAAGTGAAACAATTCACAGAAGTTGTTGGGGATTTTTCTAACTCCACCATTGATCAAGAAGAAGAAGAAGCAGATCAAGAAGCCATTTCATGGAAAGACACAGTGGCTGGCCACAAAATTTTGCAATTGAAAGGGAATATTATCCCTCGCGGACTTGTCCCACTAGAAAGGCTTTTTAATAAAGATGACATAGCCACCAAACAAATGGCTCCTGAGATGGACGATCAAGTACAAGATTGCAACATTGGTTCAGAGGAGGAGCCCCAGATGATCAAGCTATCAAAAGGAATCCCCTTGCATTACAAACAAAGGTATTTAGATCTTTTCAAAACCTAAAAAGATATTTTTGCTTCGTCTTATGATGATTTGAAAACATTTGATACTAACATCATACAGCATAAGGTTCCTTTAAAAATTAGAATGAGACCCTGTAAGCATAAACTCAGACAAATAAATCCACTCCTACTCCCCTCCATTGAAAGGGAGATAAGGAAGTTGCTCCAGGCAAAGATCATAGTACCTTTAAGATACTCTGAGTGGGTAGCAAATTCAATCCAGGTCTGGAAAAATAACAAGGGGATAAGGCTATGTGTAAACTTCCAGAATCTAAACAAGGCGTCTTTGAAAGGCAACTACTCGCTACCCAAGATGGATAATATATTGCAGAAGGTTGTTGGCTCCGCTAAAATGTCCATGATACAATCAAGTGGCAGATCATCCAGAGGATCAGGAAAAGACCGCTTTCACCACCACGTGGGGAACATTCATGTATGCTCACATGCCTTTTAGGTTGATAAATGCAGGGGCCACATTTCATAGAGCCATGGACATAGCTTTCGTGGGGGAGCAAGAAAAAATCATGGTGATCTACTTGGATGACATCACAGTCTTTTCCAAGGCTGAGGAGGAACACATCCTCCACTTAAAACTAACCTTTGAGAAGTGTAGGAGATATGGTCTTTCCCTAAATCCTAAGAAATTGCATTTCGTCCTAAGTGAGGGGAAGCTTCTAGGACATATAGTAGTGCAGGAGGGTGTGAATATTGATCCTCAACGAGTTGAAGCCATAAGCCACATTCCTCTACCTAGGAATAAGAAAGAAGTCCAAGACTTCTTGGTGAGAATAAATTTCTTGAGGTGATTTGTACCCAACTATGCAGAGATAGTCAAGGGTATTACAGACATGCTCAAGAAGGGAAATGAAGTCAAGTGGAGCCCTGTGCCCCGTGATTCTTTTAGTAGAATCAAAGAAGATTTGGCTAAAGCCCCAGTGTTAGTCAGCCCCGACTATTCAGTGCCTTTATACATCTTTTCTTTCCCCTCTCCACATGCCATCATTACAGTGCTGCTACAAAAAAATAAAGTGGGTTATGAGCAACCCATCGCCTTCTACAACCAAGTCCTAAGGGATGTTGAGCTAAAATATAACATATTGGGGAAACAAGCTTATACACTGGTAAAGGCTCTAAAGGTATTTCGTACATATGTGCTGCAATAAAAAATCACAGTGTTTGTCCCAAAAACAGCAGTCAAGGACATCCTGGTGCCAGGAGACAACGAAGGAAAGAGGGGCAGGTGGATAGCGAAAATACAAGAATACAAGCTACAAATAAAGCCTACCAAGCTCATTAAAGGCTAGGGGTTGGCCAAGGTTTTATCTGAATCCAACTGCCAAGCACTAGGGATAAACCTAATCATAGAGGAAGGAAGACCAGAGGATCACTAGAGCAGTATTAAAACATCTGAGCAGAAAATCTATGCCAAATATGAGGGATCACCTTGGTATAAGAACATCATTCATTACCTATTATTCCTAAGGTGCCTGTTGGGGTTGGATACATGCAAATACCGAAGCCTGAGATTGCAAGCGCAAAAATATATCATAACCAATGGCCTACTCTACTGGAAGGACCATGTGGGGGTATTGTTGCTATGTTTGGTGGAAGGGGAGACCCATAGATTGATTGGGGAGTTTCATGGAGGAGTCTGTGGAGGGTATTACAGCTAGAAGACCACGACACACAATGTTATATACCTAGGGGGGATAATATGGGGTACCAAGGGAGGTACCCATGGTAATAATGTAATAATGGGATGGGCCATAGTAATAAATAAGGTGGTTAACCCATATCATGTAAGGGACCACAAGTAGTTAGTAATAATGTAATGGGCCCATGGTATTAGTCGATGGTATGAGGGAACCATGGTAATGATCCATGGTATTGTATATATGAGGCCTATATAGAGGCTAGAGACTCCACATGGAGAAGTGAAGAAATATAGTCAATGAATATTGTATGAACAAGCATATGGCTTGTGGAGTGTTCTCCTTCCTTCAGGAGTGAATGTATGGTGTTGCCCTACCTTAAGGGTTTGATAATAAAGAAGCATTTCTATCTTATTTCTTGGGTTTATTCTATTGTCTTATATTTTCATATATTTCCGGGTTAGATCTACAACAAGTGGTATCAGAGCTATATTTTGGGGTTATACCACTTGTTTAGATCTGATCTGAAAATATAAGATAATACAAATGATCCTAGAAACAATAAGAGAGGAATAGATAGAAATGCTTTTTATTATCAAACCCTTAAGGTAGGGCAACACCATACAATCACTCCTTAAGGAAGGAGAACACTCCACAAGCCATATGCTTGTTCATACAATATTCATTGACTATATTTCTTCACTTCTCCATGTGGAGTCTCTAGCCTCTATATAGGCCTCATACATACAATACCATGGATCATTAGCATGGTTCCCTCGTACCATCGACTAATACCATGGGCCCATTACATTATTACTAACTACTTGTGGTCCCTTACATGATATGGGTTAACCACCTTATTTATTACTATGGCCCATCCCATTATTACATTATTACCATGG